>PVLD010010506.1:0-70459 GCA_004027595.1 Dinomys branickii | reverse complement strand
ATATTGTGTTCTTTTGCTGGATATCTGGGATCTTGATTATTATATGCCTGTGCATGTTTTTCTTTGGGTTATGGATCATTGGTGTTCTATATGCTTCGCTTAACTGAACTTCAGAATCTTTTAGCTTGTTTGGGAAATTTTCTGCTATTATTTCATCAAATATTCCTTTTATATCGTTTGTGAGATCTCCTGCTGTTTCTCACACTCCTATAATTCGAATATTGTTACGTTTTGCCTCATCTTGCAGCTGTTGGATTGACTTTTCTTGTGTCTTTGATGATATCATGAGATTCTTCCTTTCATGCTCATAAGCTGCCATGCTGTCTTCAAGTTCTGAAATTCTATCTTCGGTTTCATTTAAACAGTTTTTCATGCTTTCAGCGTTAGTTTTCAAATCCTGGCATTCTCTTTGGACCTGTTTCATTTTTGGTAATTCATTCCTGAATTGCTCTTGTAAGGTTTCCATTTGTTTCCTATTTTCTTCTAGACTTTTGTCTATTTCTTGTCTGTGTGAATGAAACATTTCTTCCATCATTGTTTTCAGCTCATTTTTTATCTGAGAAATCATTGTGTGTATGTGGGTTATTTCTGGTTTAAGCTCTTTCATGGCCTGTTGGAGTTGTTTCATTTCGGATGCAATCGTCTCATATCTTGAAGCTATGAGGCTTCCTGGTTCCCTTGTATCTTCACATTCAAAACTTGTTCTGGGTGGGGTTGAGTTTTGAGACTGCGTTTTGTTCCTCTGTTTTCCCATTTTTGGGTATCAGATTCAAAATGTGGAGCTATAAATTCCACAGGCAGTTCAGCAGGCGGAGGTCTGCTGCAAAGGCTGCTCCAATGGTTTCTTCTGTTTGGGAGAATGTCCCTCAAGCTTTCTGCTGAGATTTGTTCTTCTGTCTTCCCTTTTTTGGGTATCAGATTCAAAATATTGAGCAATAGATTCCCCAAGCAGTTCAGCAGGCAAGGGTCTGCTGCAGAGGCTGCTCCAATGATTTTTCTTTGGGGGAATGTCCCTTAAGCTTTCTGTTGAGAGTTCCGCTTAAAAGGCTGTACAGATGTTGGTTAGCTACTCCCTAGCGAGAAACCTGGGTGAGGTGTGTAAGACCGCTCCCCCACCCTCCCGGGGTTCCCTGCAGGTATAGGGATGGATCTCCTCCCCTACTCGGTGATCTGGTCACGAGCGCAGATAGCTCACCAGTTTTCGGAGTCCCTGCAGGCAGGAAGGTTCCAAGGTGCCAGTTTTCTGTGCTATGCTCGCGATCCGCCGCTCGCAGCCACTTGTTTCCTCGTGCTCTCCGGGTCTGGGGGAGGGAGCGGGATGCTCCACTCCTATGCTGCTCGCGCTGCCCAGGCCGGGGGTCTAGGCTGCGCAGCCTGCCCGATGCGCGCGAAATGTGGGACTGCCGGGCGTTGCCCCTGCTAAAAAGCCGATCTCTGTCGGGAGTCGCCGGAAAGCTGAGCCGGCTCGGGAGGTGGGAGGGACCGAGCTGGCTGTGCCCCCAGGGCACTCGGACCCAGCCAAGCCCCCTCCCGGCGCGGAGCGTCTCCGGCTCCCAGCGTCTGGGGCTTTCCCGCGTCTCGCCACGGCAGTTTGGGCCGCCCTACCACATCTCCCCCGGCAGCTCAGAGAAACACGTTCAGTTTGATCTTCCCAGCCGAGGTCCCGGCATTCACACTCGCCAAGTCTGTCTCGAGCTGGTGGTGTTTATCAAGGAGGATCGCTCCTTTGCTGCTCACCTGGTCGCCATCTTCCCGGAAGTCCCATGATGACCACTTTTATCCCAGGGATACAAGGATTGTTCAAAACATATAAATCAAAGAATATAATACAGCAAATAAACAAGGTAAGGATAAAAATCATAGTATCATCTCCATAGATGCAGAAAAAGCCTTTGCCAAAATCCAACATCTATTAATGATAAAACCCTTTATGACAAACCACTGCCAGCATCGTAATAAATGGAGAAAAACTGTAAGCAGTTTTTCTAACATCAGAAACATAACAATGGTGTCCCCACTCATCACATCTGTTTAATATAGTACTTGAAAATTTAGCTGAGGAATAGCCAAAAAGAAAGAAATAAAATAGATTTGAATATGAAAGAAGACAGACCATCCTCATTTGCAGACAACATGATTCTTTATACAGAAGATCAAAAACCTTCACCTTAGACTCTCAGAACTAATAAATTCAACAAAAGGAGGGATAGGTCAACACACAAAAACCAGTAACAGTCCTTGACACCAACAATGTACCCACTGAGAAAAAATTAGGAAAACAATCCCATTCATAATAGCTTCAAAAAATTAAATAGCTAGGAATTAACCTGACCAAGGAAGTGAAAGACCTTACAATGAAAACTACAGAACTCTATAGCAAAAACAACAGTCCTTATAAAAAGATATTGAAGGGAATATTAGAAAACAGAAAGATATCCTCTGTTCCTGGGTAGGCAGATGCAATATTGTCAAAATGGCCATATTACCAAAAACATTATACAGATTTAATGCAATTCCAATCAAAATAATAACAGAATTTTTCATAAAATTAGAAAAATCATTCTAAAAATTTGGATGGAGCCACAAGAGACCCAGAAGAGCCAAAGCAATCCTGAGAAAAAACAACTAAGCAGGAGAAATGACCATCTCAAGTGTCAAGTTATACTGTAAAACTATACCAATAAAAACAGTATGATACTGACACAGAAACAGATATGTTGACAGTGGAATAGAATTGAGGATGGAGAAACAACCTTAAGTACCTTAAGCCATGTGCTTTTGACAAAGGGACAGATAACGTGTATTTAATTGTTTGATCAATCTTACATGCCTGTATTTGTTAATCTGAGTAACCAATTTGAAGACATTAATATGTAATACAACCACCATTGTTAATTTTCTATCACCTTGTCTGAAATTCTGTATTGCTTGTATTGTTTTTGTGTTCTTTGTAAATTTCTGCATGTCTATTAGTGTGATTTCATTCTTTTATCTTTAAAATAAAAAAATGTGCTGGGGTAGCAACCTCTTTAACAAATAGTAGAATTATACTTAGTGGAAAAGAGAGAAATTTGTTCATCTTTACTCATATTTCTGTTTATCTGTTCAGTCATTAAACTGCTCTATGTGGCAAAGAAAAAAAAAACAGCTAAATTTAAATGCAGCCCAAGTAATGAACCACAAAATTACAGACTTAATGTACAGTGAGATACACTTTGGCAATATGCGTCAGGAGCCTAAAGTTAGTTCTTCATGCTCTTTGGTAGACGATTCTATGACTGGAATCGCAGTTAAAAATCCAAGATGTGTTTTCTGGCCTGAAGAGAAAAAGTACAATTGAGTATGATCTAAAAACCTCAAAATTATGTAATGGTTAAATGAACTGTGCATGGAACAAATTTAATATTATAAAGCATTACATTTGCTTTAGAGGTATGAATCCTCAGAAGGTGCCATGGCCTTGGGCATCCTCCTTCTCAACCCCACTTTGCCCATCTAGCCAGCAATGGAGATAATCTCAAATGTTGTGCCACATGGTAACTAAATTGAGGTAAATGTACAGTTTCATTATAAATTTTCCCTGAATATTATATAGCACAGAAAAAGAAACCATTCTATAAAAAAGAATGTTAAAAGAAATCTCATGTTCTTCTTCATTCTGTTAGTCAAGGCCAGTAGACTTTCTAAAATTAGTCATCATACCAACAATTTCTGAGACTTTCTGCAATGCCTAGTTCAGACGGAGTGAGGCATTTATCAAGCCAAGTTCCAGCAGTTGACTTGAAAAACTGAAGATCTTTTTTTAGAGTCATTAAAAATAACCTGGAAGGAATCTTAGAAATATTACTGGTGAAGAAATGATTAATTTGGGGCCAGAGCAATTTGGTTACAGAATCTTCAAGGATCAAGCCCATCTCTGAGTATTTGAAAATATCATCTTTATTTATTTATTTTTTTTCTAAAAAGAAAGATACAAACTTTGCATAATTAAATATATCTAAAGACAATTAGAACCACTCCAAACATTTTAGCAAAATTATACCCCTGCTGTAGAATTTTTTTTTATTTTAAAGACAAAAGAATGGAGACGTATGAACCAGAACAAGCCATAAACAATATTGAAAATACAAAATTATACAGAACATAGTAGGGAATTAGCACTGGATGTTGTATTACATAATGTCATCTTCACACTAGTTAACACACAAACATTAAGGGAAATACCAAATTATAGAGAAGATAGTAGGGAGTCAGCACTGGATGCTGCATAACATAAAGTCATCTTTACTTCTGTTAATACAAAAACAATCGAGGAAATACAAATTATAGAGAACCTAGAAGGGAATTAGCTCTGGATGCTGTCCTACATAATGTTACCTTCACATGTTACTCAGTTACACAGATGATGGCCCATTTGATCATTCAATTTTCTCCTCCCTCATCTCTGTTGCCCTACCACTCAATCAGTCATCTTCCCTCTGATAATAACTGTATTCCTGGGTTTATCTATACCCCTGGACTCTTGCCTTGGGAAGAGATATAGCTACCTCAGACCCTACTATAGCATACATGGGTGTATACAAACTGCCAGGGTCGGAGGTGGAAAAGCACCTATGCTCACAGCGGACCGCCCGGCTCTGCCCCATCGCCGTGCTATGGGTGGGGGCGGGTCCAGTCCGTGGGGTCCCTCAGCAGGGCCCACAGGGAGCAGCCGCGGATCCCACAGTGGAGCAGCCACGGGGGCATGCGCCCCCGTCAGGGTGCCCTTGGTGACCCGTTCAGCTCTGTCCCATTGCCTCTATGCCAGAGGCCCTTTCTTTTCCTCCTCTCTCCTCCTGATCTCCAGTATTACCATTCCCCACCTCTTGAAGCTGGGCATTGGACGAACTTACGATGCTTGGTATAAGGGCTTGAAATCTCCCCGGCCTGTTCTCACTGTGTTAGTCCAGGGTATGAACTGAGTTTAAAGATTAGTTGTAGAATAGAGTTGAAGGATTTTCTCAGGTCTACTGTATAGAGTATGTTGTTGTTTTTCAGACTCCTGGTCTGCTGCTTTTCATCTAATTTGTTGCTATGGGTTCATGCAAGGTTCATAAGTGCAAGCTACAAGGAGACCCTCTTGGTGCTCACATTAATAGTTGGGGGTGAGTCCCGAAGACTGTGGATTCGTCCCATTGCTGCCAGGAACAGGCAGTGCTTGCTCAAGCCCCCGAGTCTCAAGGTGCTCCCAGAGAAACTTCAGGGTGGGAGCTGAGTTCCGGCAACCCACCTTGTGCTTCCTGCCTGATGTTGGAGTGAGAAGGGCGTGGAGCCACTCGATCCACCTCCATCTGCATCTCCCTCCCGTTGCGGTGCTGGAGCCCCCATCTGCTCCTCGGCCAGATCCCTGGGAGCCTCTGTGGCTCGCCGCCGAGGTTCCCTGCTGCTCTCTGCCGGTAGCCGCTCACCCAGCAGAGAGTCAGGGGGCCACCCCCTCGAGGCAGGTGTAGAGCCAGGCATGGTGGGCTGTGTTCTAGTTGCATTGATTCTCTCCAGGCACTGATTAGGAAGGTTGCTGCAGGGTGGGGACTCTGCCCCAGTGGCTGTTGCAACCTCTCATTCTCACACTGGGTCCGACAGTTGCTCCCGACCGCCTCTTCTCCTCGCTGCACCCTCACCTCTCCGGCCCTGGACCAGCTCTCAGAACTCTGCTCTCCCCCGGCCGAGTTGGGAGGCTTCCGTGAGCGTGGGTCTCCGAAGCTGAAGCCACGAATGCCAGAACGAGGGGGTGGGCCAAGGGTGTGTTTGGAGCGGCGACCTCCTCCCTCTCCATCTCCTCTCCCTCTGACTGTGCCATGGCAGATCTCCGATCCCCTCCTCCAGAGGAGGTTTTGCTTAGTCTTTCCAAGGGTTTCAGTTCCCATTTCAGATCCTTCCCGAGTTCAGGACACCCACCTCTTTCCTTTCTGTCCTTTACATGTTGCTATATTCCTATATTCCTTTGTCTGAGTGGCGTTCCTCTGGGAGGTTCTCTCTTCGCTGTCTACCTGGTCGCCATCTTGAAGTCCTCTCAAAATTTATTTGGTTATTTGTTACTTTCTAGTGAATTGACCATTACATTTCTAAAGTTCTGAAATGGCCAACAGACCATAGAAAGATACCACTTTAGGCTCCTGCTTGAAACCAACAGCTACAGAAAACTGCTGGCCCTGATTCAGGGCCACTTGAAAATATCATCTTTAAAGACCTTACTTGAAGAAAGGTAAGAAATAGGAGGAATATAGTGGAATCTAGTATCCAATATTATGTGATTTGACTTATAGGATTCAAAAGAAGAGCAAAGGCAAAAGACAGCCACTCAAGATAAAACGGTTTGGGAACTGTAAATTGCTTGAGGTGTAGTTCTCTAAGATGATGCAGTGGGGCAGCCAGGTGGGCAAGGAGGAGTAAAGCTGAGCTGTCACAGAGTATGGGTAACTGGCACTTTCATTCTGAGCTTTTGTGTCAAATTCCCAGTACTAAAGATAAGCTTTGGCTAAGGCATCTATCTATCATATATTGACTTTTTAAAATTATGATATTTATTTGTAAAATAGCTGCCTATATCAGCATAGAAGAGTGAGAGCCTACCACACAGAGCTCATCTCCAAATGGCATGAGATCTAAGTTCAGCCTTGAAAAAGAACGCCTCCAAGACAGATATAGGCGACATATTTTGAAATCATATTTCTAGACATTTGCCTATCACCGGGAGATTGGTTAGTCTGAGGGAAAAGGAATGAGAACGCTCCATGTTGGCATCACTTCATAGATGGCAGGTTCAAGTTTTATATTCAGAGACTAGAGTATGGCAGGGGTAACTGACATGTCTTGGTAGCTGGCCCATAAGGAAATTGGGACATCAGTACTTCTCAGAATACAAGGCTGTCCTGCTTTTCTGGGTCCTTGTAGAGAAGAGACTCTGTAACCGTTAGAAAGACTCAAGCTGGAAATCAAGAATATATCATCTTACTTTCTATATTCTTTCATAGTACATGGTTGTTCATACAGTGGACAATCAATGATGGTGCATGAATTTTCCTCCCCTTTTCCATTTCTAAAATTGAGTTTGTATCTTCACACTGGTGTCTTTGTTTGCATATCTATGTTGTTGGTAGTGGCCATGGTGGATTTAATTGCACTTAAAATATCTCTTAAAATAAAATATAATTTTCTAATTCCATAAGAGAAAAATGATAATTTATACACAGGAAGGTATGACAATAGAGAAGTTATATATAGTAACAAATGCATGTCTCATTGAGACAATACCCTTAATTCTATATTTTCTTACAAATTAGCATACAAATACTCTAGACACAAGAGAGGAAGTAAAGCATAAGTAGGTGACCCTGTCACATTTTGTTACTGAGATAAATGCAAATAATTGCCTATGACAAGCTGTATTGGCTTCCTGTGGTTGTTATAACAAATTACCCTAAACTTAGTGCTTTATAAAAGAGAAATTTATTTTCTCTTAGTTTTGGAGACTAGAACTGCAATACATGTTTCACGGAACCAAATTCAAAGTGTCCACAGGACAAAACCCTTTCTGGAGATTCCAGGGAAGAATCCATCTACTGTTTCTTCCAGTTTCTCATGGCTGCTGGTATACCTTTGTTTGTGGGTACATCACTCTAGTATCTGTCTTAATATCATCTTTCCATTACTAAGGACATTTGCGGTGGCAGTTAGTGGGCATTCAATAATCACTACAATGTCTTCATCTCACCATCACTAACTTATTCATATTTGTATAGACCATTTCCCAAAAAATGTACCATTTATAGTTTGTAGGGATTATTGTCTAATATATTTGGGGACCCTACTGAGTCTATTACACACCGAACTATGCAACTAAAGTCACTGATCTTCCAAATTTGTAGTAATAAGTAAGAAAAATTAATACAAGCAATTTATGTTAGTATTTTTTTATGCTCCCTGAGAAAATCAAGAAAATGTCAGTATAGAAACTTACAGGCTAGGTATTAGTGGCTTAGAAGTACATCAGCTATAATAAAGGAACGTTCTTCTAGGAAATATTCTTCATAATAATCCAGAGGACAAAATTGGCTGCAAAGAACTAGATATTGACAATTGAATATAGAGAATGATTCATAAGGGTTAGACCCCAAATATGAAGACATTTTAGGAAAAATTTTCATGTAGATTAATCATAAAAATGGTCCCAAATTTGCACCTTACTCTGTTTCCATGTTCTGTTAAATGGGGCTTTGCAGCTTCTCCCATGAAAAGGTAAAATCTACTGTATTTCCCTATTCTTTGCATCTGGGATGCCCTATTGACTGGCTTTGCCTAATAAATAACAGGACTAGTGACCACATGTTTGTTTTGAATCTTGGCCCAAGAGGCCTTGCACCTTTGGTTCCCTCCCAGTTGCTATGAGAACAAGTAAAGCTAGCCAATGGGATGGTGTGACATATATCACTCAGTCACCCTTATACCCCAACCAATAACTGGCCAGCTACCAGCCAGAGGAATAAGGCCATTCTTGATCATATATCTCCCAGCTGAAACACCAGCAAGGTCACCAAGAGCAGCTGAATCTGGTCCAGAATCTCCTGATTCACAAATGCAGGAGTAATATCAAAAGCTTATTGCTTCAAGCTAATGGGCTTTGCGGTGGTTTATTGTATGATAAGGAATACACATTTATATATTTTCACATATATATATGAAATATACATTTATATATGAAATATACATATGAAAATATATATATGAAAATTACCAGATTTTGATGAGTGGGAATGAATAAATCTGAGTGTATTCTCTTCTGAGTATAAGTTAACTTTTAGAATATTTTATAGAATTTATTTTATAGAATTTATTTTAGGAATTTTCAATTGTGAATAAAAGTATACTGACAAATAAGTCTGTGTTAGTTTCCATTAGTATAACAAATGCTTGATATTAGTAGCTTATAAAGATAAAAGGGTTGTTGTAGCTTAAAGTTTTGGAGGTTTTATTCCATAATTGATTGATTATAATGCTTGCATTATAATGATTGATTATAATGCTTGCACCTATGACAGGACACATTGTGGAGCTCGTGGCCTTGCTTATTTCATCCCTGAAGAGCAAAAGGAAAGAGGGAGACCCCAGAGTCTCACTGTCCTTGCCAAGTGCATGCCCCTCAGTGATGTAAAGGCTGTTCATCAGGCTCCATATCTTAAACATTTCACCACCTCCCAGTAGCCCTGTGGTCTGGGGACCAAGTCTTTAACACATGGAGTTTTTGGAGACTCTCACCCAAGCCATAGAAAGTTCTACAAGAGATCTTTACATAAGCATAAAATTTTAAATTCTAGCTTAAAGATGTCAAGATTCAGTTAGAAATATTTCTTTCCCACTTAGGGTTTTTTATTCTATAGTGAAGATCCTTCTACATTCCAGGCAGGAGCTTTTTTGATTTTCATGAAATACAACAATTCAGCTTTTGATACTTATTTATTATATGACTTTTGGTGATGTAGTTCCCTTTCTCCCTGTTCCAATTGTCCTATGAAAGGTGGGTAGGATAGTATTTCCTGGCCGAGCTGTTCTGAAGATGAAATATGATATAATATATAAATGTGTTTTGCGAAACGGATAAAGAAAATTAAGAAAGATGAATCTATACTAGTGTTTCTTTTTTTTTTAAGGAAGGAAAGGTTTATTTAGCTCACACATTGTGGAGGTTTCAGTCCATAATCAGCTGGATCCAAGGCAGGGTGGCACATGGCAGAGGGGCAAGAGTTTAAGGGCAGAAGACAGCAGAAGCAACAAGAGCAAAAAGATGGGGAGAACAAGCCTCTCTTCCTCCCTTATATTGTGTGCAGACTACCCACCCTCTGGTGAACATAGCACTCACACCATCTCCATGCCCTCCTCTTGTGCCGGCTCAGGATATTTACAATATACTAGTGCTTCTTAAATATGACAATAATAGCAGTTTATTGGCTAAATAGAGGAGGTGATTTTCTTAATGAAGTTGTTCTATTCCATGAAGTGGATCATGTGGAACATATGAATATGTTTTCTTGCTATCCCCATCTTTCTCCTCATCATAGACACAATAAGACCCAATCACATGGCCTTCTCCCAAATACTCTTTGCTTCCCACTTTTTTGTTAGAATAAACCAGGTGATACATGTACAGACAACCTAGCTCTGATTGCATTCCATTACATTTGTAGCACACAGATTCTTGTCTTATCCAGTGCCCCCGTTTCAAAAGATCCACCCCAGCCAACAGCCAACTTCTCCATTCATCATTGGGCAAAAAAAGCTGACAGAACAAGAGCCCCTCAACTGACCTAGAGAATCTAACCAGAGCCTCCAAGACCAAGTCAGTAGCGGTCCATATCCTGACAATTCAAATTCAGGAAATGTGTGATAGACATTTCAGATACAGTCTGCAAAGGAATGTCCTTGTATAACTCAGGCCACAGGCAGCAAGTTAACAAACCAAATCCAATCATAGAAAATAGTACAATCACAACTAATCTATAGACAAGGTGATATGGTCTCAACAGTAGTGATTGTACTATTTTCTATGATAATGGGTGTCTGTTTGTCAATATGTTTTTGTACTTTTATGTTTCTAAAAAAAAAAAAAAAAACCAAATCCATAGGAAATAGAAGTTGAGGAACAGTATAAAGTTACCAAATGTGGAAATCAGACTGCAGAAGAGAAAATACAGAAGAATGACAGGGGAAGCAGAGGCAAGGGTCCAGAAAGCCCCGGAGTGGAGTTTGGTAGACTTTTCTCCAAGTTCTGGTTCCTATTTTCTGCCACATGTTAGCCAGCTTCCTTGGACTCCATTTACAATACCTCATATCTCTTTTTCTTTGACCTTGTTAGTATGGATTTTTGTGACTTATAACCAAATAACTCCTACTGATTCAAAAGATCCTTCTGGGTTTAGAGATGTCATGAATTTCTTTTACTCCATGTTGGGAATGTAATTTTGTGATATAATTTTATATAACAAGAAAAAGCTATTTGGTCTTTATCCTGGTTCTGGGCATAAAAATTTCTAAGACCCTAGGCACCTCCAGTGATGGATTTCTTCTCTATGCTAATGAAATGTCTGGTGCTTGAGTCACTAGGTAGCTTCTGGACAGGGGCTGGCTTCCAAGAAAACCAAGCCCACGATTAGAGGGTTGGAACTTTCACCCTTACCCCGCCTCCAAGAAGAGGAAAAGAGTTGCAGACTGAGTTCAATTAGAGTGGCCAATGACTTGGTTGGTCATGATCATATATCAAAACCTTCATAAAAACCCTGAGCTGCAGGTTCAGGGAGCTTTGAGAGTGATCAGCACATTCACGTACTGGAAGGGTGGCACATGGAGACAGAGACTGCTGTGCTCAGGACCCTGCCAGACCCCTCCTTATATACGTCTTCAACTTACATTCTCTGTAATATTTTTTATAATAAACCTAAGCATAAATAAATGGTTTCTTGAGTTTGGGGAATAATTACAGCCTGTTATCAAATTGGAGGAAAGAGTTCTGTGAACCTCTGACTTATAGCCTGTTGGTAAGAAATTTGGCCCCCAAATGGGAGAAGTATTGTGGGATTTAGCCCTTAACCTATAGGTGGTGATGCCAACTTTAGATAGTGTTAGAATTAAATGGAATTGTACAACACCCAGTTATTCCATTTAGAAATGGAGAATTGGTTAGTGTGGGGAAAGTGCCACATATTTTGTGTCAGAAAGTGTTGTGAGTACAGAAGAGTTTTTCTTTTAGGGAATGAAAATATACTTGTCAGAAAACAATTATAAAGGATAGAGCTGGGGCTGGGGATATAGCTCAGTGGAATAAGCACCTGCCCAGCAAGCGCAGGGTCCTGAGTTCGATCCCCAGTACCGCAAAAAAAAAAAAAAAAAAAAAAAGGATAGAGCTATTGAGTGGGAGATAGATTCTGGGAAGTAAAATTGTGGACAGCAAAAGGTAGCGGTGTGCACATTAACTAGGGCAGAAGAAAAGTAATAGGTGATATTCGTTAGTAGGTGGCCCCATGAACAAATCAGAAAAGTTGGGAGGTGCCTGCTTCTGAGCAATGGGCAAAATGCTGGAAGGATATATATTGTTTTGAAAGGCTTAGTGTTTAATGTGGATCCGTGCTTGGGATGTGGTCCTTTAAAAAGCCACATTTAATGGAAAATAGATCAGTGTTTCAAGTTAATACCCTTTCTACATAATTATTGATATTATTTTCATTATAGACTTCTCATAGCATGCGTCTGTGAAGTGCTCCCAAACTGTGGCATATTACAACTCTAAAATTAAAAGCAGACATATATTTGAACCTGTCTGGACCCTTAAAGTACACCATGACCTTAATCAACAGACAGGGGTATCTTTAGGGAACTTATCTGTAAGCTTTATGCACTCCTTTTTGAATACTTAACTAGTCCTGTGCTAGGTGCTAGGAAAACAAAGACAAACAGCCAGACATGGTCTCTGTTCTCATGGAGCTGATGGAAGTGGACACCAACTGAATAGCAGAGTGTGGCTGATTAACTAATGGTCAACTTGTAACACCCAGCTGAACTGAATCGGTGTGTTCCAGATGTGGAAGACCCATGTGAGGATTGTTGCTAACAACATAAAAAGAGAACTGGAGGGGAAGATGGGGTGCTATTGATTCTCCTGGAGAAGCCTGTCACGCTGGTTTTCCTGATATGATTTCAGGTGTTCTCATGGTCTGAGGAGCTCAGGTCCTAGCAATTGCTGAGGATGACTGTGGTTTGCACCTTGAACATCACTTTCTGGCTCCAGGGCAGATTCTTCAATCTGCTGGCACAGATTCTTCATCCCACTGGTGCAGACTTTCTAGCTTCCATCACTGACCTCTGGGCCTTCCCAGTGCAGATCCTTGATATGGACTTGCATGAGACATTACCGTTGGCTCTAGGTCTTCAGCTAGATTCAGGACTTCAGCTAGATTCTTGGGGTCTCTAGTGTGTGGACAGATCTCCCACACTCTTTTGCATTTGACTCTTTGGGTAAACACTATAAAAATAATACCACAAATTATGTGTCCTATATTAAATCTACTCTCTTGCAAACCCTGACTACAACACAGAGAAATGAGGAAAATCATTGTTACCTATTAAGAATAGCATGATAATTGCTGAAACACAGAATTAAGGGCAGGATCAAATCCAGATAAAGCAGTGAAGGGTCACTGAAGAAGAAACAAACCTAAATGATAACCCATTTTAGTCACACTCAAGGTAATTTGATGCAATTTGGTCCTCACAAAAATTTGATAATTATTTACTAGTGTCTAGGTAACTTTTTAAGGGAAGCAATATATCATCCCTCTGGGCACTTTTTATTTTAATGACCAAAAGAAGAATTAATATTAACTAGTATCTATCATATGCTAGATATTGTCCACATGCACATATTTTACCAAAGCAGTCATTACTATACCTATTTTATAGGTGGGAAAACCAAGATCATGAATGATCTAGGATCTTGTTCAAGGGCTCAGTCAAAAGTTCTTTCCACTAAAACAGAATCAAGATTATATCTGTAGAAGGCAACAAAGTACATGCTCACCACTAGCTGGATTAATTTTAAAATAAAATCATGTGAACATTTTGTTAAAACTTTTCCAGCTAAGAAGTAGAAATTGAATAATATCTTCTACTGGGAAAGGAAGGAGTACATTCCATTTGAGTCTTGTAAGAAGCCAGATCAAACATCTCACCCAAGTTGGTTCCATCTGGCCCTGCCATATCTGCGGGCTTTTCTTTCTTACTTTCTTCTTGGTTATGCACCGCAGATTTAATAATAAGCTCACGTTCAGTTTAACTTTAAGAATAGCCCCACTTTCCTCCTCCTCTTTGTCCCCTATCTTATCTCTTTTCTTCTTCCTTCTCCATACTCTCTAAGAGTTAAGAATTCATTCAGGCTTCGAAGTTTATAGAGGTGTCTTGCGCTACACTGGATGCTGAGTACAAAACACCGTGTGACGTGTGATGTTGTTCTTGGGAGTCTGGTCTCACTCTGCGGCATTCTAAATGGCTGGTCTGCGCGCCTTTTCCCACCCTTTCTCCTCCCTCTGCCCTCAGGGGTTCAGAAGCTAATCCTTTGGGTGTTTTCAGGGAGGAGGGTGGAGCAGCAGAAGCTGCCAGGATCTGAAGATCAAAGGCGCAAACCGCCCAGTCGCTGGGAGGAAGCTGGATCGACTCTCAAGAACGCCGCTGGCACACAGTGAATTTCCAGGAGCAGAGCCAGAATTCGGAGGGAAGGATGCAAAACTAAGAAAGGATGTTTGTTGGGCCAACTCTGCCCGGCCAGCCGGCTGCCGCTTTCGCCTCGATGCGTTGCAGCAACCCAGAACCTGCCCTGGCTGCCACCCTATGCTTCGGTAGGGACACCCGCTGTCTCCAGACAGTGCAGGGAAAGGGACACAAAGAAGACCGTGTAGGCTCTGGAGTGGAGCCGAAGCCTCCTTCCTCTGCCTGCCTCCTTCCACAAACTCTTCTCCTGGTAGAAAAACCGCCAAAGGTCTTTCATTGTTCCATCTCTCCTCCCTCCGCTGCGGTGCTCACTCGCACCCCTGGCGTCGCTGTACAGACCCAATTCCAGCTTAATTTCTCCGTGTACGAAGCGCTGAACTAGAGGGGATCGACCACTCCCCCTGAAACGATGCCTGGGAATGAACCTAGAAACCTTTCAGGGGGCAGGAGCCAGGGACGCCCAGATTTCCATTCCTCCTAGAACTCACAAGGGAGAAAGGGCAGCGTGGCCCCAATCCACTGAAGTCTTTAATTCAACACCTAATGACTAAAATTTATCTTTGAGTCCATAAAATGAGTATACACGCATGCACCCACTAGGGTGGAACAAATCCTTTATTTTCTGAGCATGAGGGGTTTTCTCTTCAGATTGGTAATTAAAAATTAAGAATCCATGGCTTGCCATCTTCGAGTGAATAGGATATTGAATCAAGCTGTAGTCCCTCTACAATATCTTCTTTCCTCCTACATTTGCTCTTAATTGTTTGCCTAACAAGACAGATCTCAAAACAGTGATTCTTAAAATGACACCAGATTAGTAGGGGGAGGGGCACAGTAGCTCCATGTTGTGAGAGATAACAATTCCTGGGTCCCACCTGACTTCTTCAGTCAGCACCTCTGGAGGCTGGAACAAACGGATGGCTTGGACAAAAGAACCACTGCTTTAAAAGTCCCGTGAGGCAAAGCTTTTAGTAATCATTAAATGCATATACCTAATGGTCAATGGTCAACAAAGCTTTTTACTTCCTCTTTTCAGAAGAAACGCCTCCAATCTGAGAGTGGAAATAGCTGCTTTAAACCATACTGGATTATTTCTTAAAGAAGAGAGAGAAGACAGTGAATTTCCTCTACCACAGTACAGTAAATGTCTGCTCCGCCTGAGAACTCAGATTTTTCAGAAACACTTCATTCTCCCTCTACACATCTGCCTGAGCCTCCTTAATTGTTCCCCTGATTCTTTCTGAAAGCATCTTTGGAGGTAGTTTTCATAATCTGGAAATCACAGGACACTCCTTAACACTCACCTTCACTTCTGCTGATTTAAGGCAAAGAGAATCATTCCTGTTTTGCAGCTGCTCCTCCAACTGCAGCCACCAAGTACCTGTTGGGCCCCAGGCAGTCTGGAAATTGTGCTTTCCGGGAGAGATGCAAGGTGAACAAAAGGGGCAGGGAAGCTGGGCATGGTAAGTGTGTGAGGAGGCTGATGAGCTAGCAGAGGAGAAGGAACTGTGTATGTAGGTTGTACGGGTGTGGTGGAGGTGTGTGTAGGCTGGTCACATTGTCATGTTCCTGGGGTCAGTCGGAGCCACAGCCAGTCGTTGCCTTCCCACTATTTGATCCACTCGGTCTATGCCTATGGACACCCAAGTGCACTTACAGCCCACTGATAAGATCTCTGATGGGACTGTGTGGTCCCAGCAAGACACCAGCATTTTCCTACTATTTGCATCTTTCAAGGCTCTGCTTTTGCTTTCTGAATTTTCTTGGATTTTGGATTTCTGGGAATCCTCTTATTAGATAACTCTGGACAAATTTGGAGAATATTAGGGAGAGATGAAAGGTGAGAAGGGTCCAATGTTGCATCCATGAGACAATCATTGCAATAAAAAGATAATCTCCTTTACATTATAAACACATTTCCTGTGACCCTCCTGCTTGTGATGTTTTCAGTTTGGGTCTAGAGTTTCCACTGCCATTTGGTGCGAGTGGCCAGCATTTACACAGAGCCTTTCCTTTACAAAGAGATTTCATCTGTGTTTGAGTTACATTAAGTCTTTGTGAAGTGAAAAACCAAAGTATGAACATGACTGTAACTACCATCACCTTCAGTTTTTATTTGCAAGAATGAGAAAACAGAGGATGGGCACCTTTTCGGAAACACCTAGCTGGTTGCAGAATGGAATCCATGTGTTCCTCATACATAGCCACCTTCCTTCCTTCTTCCTAGCCAAGGCTTCAAATTATTGGTAGGAAGCATGGGGCCTTATATGAATGTCCGCCTGCAGTTTAGAGTTGTCAAAGAACAGGCGAGAACAGATTGCTTCTCTATGGGGCTGCCTGCATGGTGGAGTACTCAGAATTTCATTTGGTTTGTAAAAAAATGTGCCTAGAAACTTTGAAAGTTTGCTGTAAGTGAAAGGCAAATAACTGAATCCTGCTAATATCAGTCTTCCAACTTGAACTCTGGCTCAGTGGAGGCAAGGGCTCTGTCCCTCCAGTAGAAGTGAACAGAAGGGGTGAATTTGCGTGCAAGTCAAGTTGGAGTGGGAGTGAGAGGTTACCTGACACCTTGAAAAGCACACTGGAGACAGCTGACAAAGATGAGGGGGACACTGAAGTTCCAGCCCTGGGAGAGCAGAGACTTACACTTGGTGGCGTTCATCCATGGCTCAGGGGCTCCCTAGAGGGGACCAGCTGAGCAGAATCCTTCCCTACAGGCCGGGGGCCTTTGGGGCTGGCAGGAGATGAGGAAGGGGACAGGGTGGGGAGATTCTTATGCCAGGTACCACACTGAGCCAGGAAAACGGGGAAAAATCGAAAAGAAAGAGCGAATGAGCGGAAGTTTCAAGGCCCTCTGCGAGGAATAACAGTATAAATAACCGAAGACGTCTTGTAAACAGTGCGGTCATAACCCCGAACATTAAACAGCCCCGGTGGCATCTGGCGCATCGGCCGCCGAGGGCTGCGCAGGGGCAGCGAGAAGCCGGGTTCCAGGCTCCTCGGCCTCGTCTCTCTGTTTATCTCATCGTAATCTTCCCCTCCGAGCTGTTCCGTAGCCTGGAAGATGTTTAAATTAAAAGCTAGCCAGCCGGAAGTCGTGGTGGGAGCTGAAGTCCCTGGTAACCATAACCAAAATGCAGGCATGCACTTTAATGAACTATTAATCAGCAATTTGTAAGGTATGTTACAGCACATAGAAATCGTAAAATACAGCTTAAAAGAAATGGAATTTGTGTCTTTCAAAGTTTCCATTATTTCTTCATTAATCCACAAGCATGGGTTGCTACTTCCCTGACCGTGTCAGCAATTATACAGTAGAATACTTGAAGGGCAGATTGTGTGTGTGTGTGTGTGTGTGTGTGTGTGTGTGTGTGTGTGTATGTGTGTCTGTGTTCTTTTTCCCCCTCTTGATCGGTACAACTAAATAATTTTAATCCTGCATATTCTATTCTCTGTTCACAGCTCCACTATTTCTAACGATCTTTAAAGTAACTTGGAAGAGTTTATTTTTAAGATCTCAGAACTGAATATTTTCTACGTCTTTCTTGTGGAATTCATATTTAATCCTTTACTAGAAGTTAGGGTTGAAGTTTAAAATAACCTTATTTTTTAAAAAATCGAACTTTCCGGTGGTTTTTCACCTTTTTCTTCCAAATAATTAAAAAAAAAAAAAACCAGACCAACACTAGAGCTTATAGCAATATAAGAAAGATTTATTTCCAGAAGTAGCAAAACTTGTTTGAAAAAAATATATCTTTAAGTGAATTACTTTATAAATGTGACTGTCAAAGTCAGCTATTCTATGATCTACATTTTACAACATATTGTACAAAAAAAGATACACATTGATAGGCTCTTCTTATCTATTTATATATTTATAATTACATATTGCACTTGGACCAGCAAGGCTCGCAGAACCATTCACGGTAGAAGTTAATAAAGTTAAATAGATGGGAATCCGTAAATACAATTGACCTCCTCTGGAAACGAATCTCCGCGTCGGTGTAAAGTGTTCTCGGGGTGGGATGGGGAGAGGAGCGTTGCGAGGGGGAAGCGGAGACAGAGAGCAGGGAGGGCAGGGGTCGCCTTCCCGGGGCCGCTTCCCCTGGGAGCGCGCTTTCCCAGACTCGCACCTCCAAGGTCAGGACGCCGTGGTTCCACACAGGCGGCTCGCGGTCACCACTTCTTTTAGGTCACTCTCGGGTTTCCCGGCCACCATAAAGGGCCAAGTCTGCGGGAGAGAAGAGGGTGGAGGAGGTAAGTGGCCTTGGAGGAGGGGGAGGGGTGGCTCAGAGCCCGGGGCCAGGAGGGTGCACCGCGCAGGGCAGCTGGAGAGGCCGTGGTCTCCGCAGTTTGCAGTTTACTCGGTGTCCCAGTGCGACTCGCGGCAGGATGAAGCCGAAAGCTGCCTTGGAGCCGAGTCACGGTTCCACGTGGTGGTGGTGGCCTTTAGGGCAAGAGCATAAGGGATCCAAACTGGGCGGGAAGTGAAACCCTCAGAAAGCCTAGGGTCGCTGCGGCTGGGGCAGACGCTTGAAGGGGAGCGGAGACGGATCCTGATCCTACCCGGCACCGGGTTGTGTCAAAGCGCCCTTTTAGCCCGGTGCTGAGGCCATGGTCAAGTTTCCAGGTCCTCTTGCCTTCACCCCCATTTATCTCCCGGGTGCTGACTTTTGCTTCCTCCGTCACAAACCTGGGCTTTAACCGTAGTTTTAAATTAATCCCTAGTTTTAAGTGGCGGGGAGCTGCTAATAAAAAAGTTACAGGAACATTTTATTTAACATCATCTTTCTACTACTGAGCAAGCAGTTTTCTCCTTTCTCTAGGCTGGTTTATAATACAGCACATTTAAGTTTCTTATTCCAAGATGAAAGTAGCAGCGATTGTAAATGTTCTAGGTGATACTTTCCAGATTTTAAAAGGTTGCCCATCTGATTTTAGAAATAAATTTTTAATTGGAAAAAAATGTTTTATGGCAAAATGTGGTTTTGCATTTTCTCCTCCCAATTCCTGAGGCCAGTGCAGTGAGAAGACAATTCAAACCTCTCACCAGTGCTGTTGATAAGACCTGCCTTTTAAGAGGGCAATCTCTGGTTTTTATCATACCTAGACAAAATTCATTAAGTTTTAGCAAATTAGTGTTGTTTTTCTCTTTAGAATCTGTATGGTTTAAAATGAAATCAAAAGAAAAAGGAAATAAAATACATTTCTTATAAAGTAAAATGCCCTTGAGCAAAATGGGCTCAAGAAACGTTACAATCTTGTACTTAAAAAAAAAACAATTAAGCTAAAAAAAATTAAGTTCACTGGCCATTGCTATTTTTTAAGACATAGGTATCTTATTCTTAAATCTCGGGTGAAAGTGACATTATTCTCATATTATTCATTACACTAGTATTTGTACAAATTTACTAATTACGCTATTTGCCCGAAATGGTGGGATTTAGCATGTTAATCCATTTATAGAAGCACAGAATATTTAAATAGTTGGGTGACTTGACAGGAATAATTACAAGGGAGGTTATGAATGGGTCCGTATCTAATGGTCCTAAGTATTCCTGGGAAGGAACAGAGAATTAGAAGGGAAAATCAAGTTTTACTCTAAGCTAAAAGAAAACTAAAGGGAGTAATAAAATGTGTCGCGGGGTGAAACACCTTGCCAGTGCTCTTTGTCTGACACCAGCGCCTGCAGGCCAGCAGGAGTGGCTCTGGCACGGGGCGCGGGGATCCCTCCCCTTTGCCAGTTTAATGCCCTTGGAAATCCCTAATTGGGCTGCCACGTCAAAACGTGGTGTAAATCACTCCCTATCCGCAGGCGCGTAGACTGAAGAGCAAGGACTGTGGCGAGCGCCCGCCACCGGTCCCTAGAGGCGCTGGGCTGTGTAAGTCACAGCCAGTTCCTAGGTAGCCCAGGTGGATCAGCCACACCAGCGCGCACCCCAGTTCCAGCCCCGCTCGCGCGAGCGCACACCCCGCGGACACTACCCGGGACTCACCAGGTTGACCGGGTGAATGTAACCATTTTCGTACTTGTCATTAGCCAGGATCTGCCTCAAGTGGGCGATGTAGCTGGACGCCAACCGAAGCGTGTCCAGCTTGGAGAGCTTGGTGTCTGGGGGCACCCAGGGCAGCGTGGTCTTGAGCCGGGAAAAGGCCTTGCTCAGCACCCGCATGCGGGCCCGCTCGCGCGCGTTGGCCGCGTTGCGCTGGACCTGCTTTCCCTCCTGGCTGACCCCGCTCAAGGGACTTTTCTTGGTGGGCGCCTTCCTCCTTTTGCCCAGGCCTCCGCGGCCTTTCTGAGGAGACCCGTTCTCGCAGTTGGAGCTCTCCTCGGTGCTCTCGTTGGAAGTCACAAACTCCTTGTTCGAGTCCACTTTTAGCCCGTCGCAATCCAGCATCTCCACCTCTTGAAGGTCTTCCACATCGCTGAGAGAGCCGGTGGACATGGTTAAGGGGAAGGAAGAGAGGAAGAGAAGGAAGAGAGAGGAAGGGGGGGGAAGAGAGGAGGCCAGTGGGACTCCCAAGGAGGTCAGGAGGTATGGAGCAGCCAGCTCCTGTTGGGGGTTGCAGCAGATGGGGAGATCTCACCCTTTCCCCTTCACAGAGCTGTGAAAAGCAACCGCAAGGGCTTCTGCGGGAAGGAAACCAACCGGCGCTGCTTCCCCACCCCCGGAGTCCTGGCCGTAGGGGAGTGTGAGAGAGCGCTGAGGAATTTGGTGGACACTAGGAATTTATCTGGGGAATAGAGAGGCGGATCCTTGCAGTCCAGGGGAGGGGCCTGCCAGGCCCAGCGGAGCTCCCAGACCCTTCACATGCAGAGGAGACTCAGGCACAGACCAGGACTTCCAGCTTCTAACGTAAATCAACCCAGTTGCAATGCACACAAAACAGTCTCCTTCTTCCACTCTGGCCCAGGCCAAGAAGGAGCGAGTCCTACTTTCCTCTGCCCATCTCCTAAGCCCTTCTTTTCCTCTGAAGAGGTCCCACATGGTTGTTACTGAGAGCTTGAGGAAAATGTTCAGATCCTTTGCTCTTTAAGGCCTTCCACCCAAACACAACCCACAAGCACTCCACCCCCACTCCTTGTGAGGAACCGACATTTAAAATCCAGATGCAGCTCAACTGCCTTCTGCTAACACCACATAAGATTCCAGGGCTTTACAAAGACAGTCTTCCCACTTTACCTGTTGCAAATTAAGAAAACAAAAGTGCTTCATAAATCTGTATGGTGATGGTGGAGAAAGAATGCAAAACATATCCACCTGCACCAGGCATAGTGGCGCACGCCTGTAATCCCAGCACTTGTGAGGCAGAGTCAGGAGGATTATGACAAGTTCACCAGCCAGGGCTACAAAGTGGGCTCAAGCCCAGCTTCAACTGCATAGCGAGACCCTGTCTCAAAAGGACAAAAAATAAAACATAAAAAATAAGGATATTAGAGAACTGCCAGGGTGAACACAAACACATTTGACTATTGCACACCCATCTGCAACCACACCCAGTTTAGTTTGGGTGGTAGGGAGAGAGATAAAGTAATGTGAATGTATGGAAAATACTTTATTAGTGGATAACCTTTTCTTTGTTCTTCAGTCCTTCAATCTGAAGTTTTACGCTTTTATTATTTTTTTACTAGTAAATGTTTGCGATACATAACAAACGCACTCCCTGTGTGGAATTGGTGCAGATACAGACTGCACCTCAATCCTCTCTCCTTCCACTTCTCTCAACCCCCAGATCCTCTTCCCATCTCTACAAAGTGCATGTTCTTCTTTCCTATCACCTATCTTTTATTTTGCTCTTTAAATTACTTATGCCTTGGGGTCCTCATATAAGAGAAGCCTTGCCATATTTAACTTTCTGTGTCTGATTTATTTCCCTTAGCATCATATTCTCAAGGTGCATCCATCTTCCTAGAGATGACTGGAATTTATTTTTATTTTTGCTGAAATGAAAGTTTCCCCCGCAATTCTTTCCCGAAAAGGATTGCTGTTCTCATCTGTCACGTTGCCTGAGGTCTGGGATGCAGACTCTTCCCACTGCTGCCCCCTTCCTCTGCTCCTGCTGTGCTCTTTGCTACCAGGGTTCCTCATGCAAAGCTCACACAATAAAACACAAGGCAGGGTTATATCTTTGGGAGTTATTCTTTTCCATCCTTAACCACAGCTTAGAATATCTTTCCTGCAAGATTAAAAGAGTCTTCTGGAAATAAATAGACAGGCAAAGGGAAATGGAACCCAGGGGTTGACTAAATCTAATGCTATGAAACCAAGGAGATTGAATGCATGCATCTCTTTGACGAACTCTCTGCTAGGTTTTGTTTCTTCCAGGCATTGAGTGTGAGGGTTGGAGCAAAAAAGAGCAGCTTCGGAGTGTTTGGCTCAGAGTCTGGACCCCTCTGCTACATTAAGATATCATATCTCTAATCCTGAGCTCAGCTGGGAATTCACTAACCTCTAACGTTTTGTTTTGTTAGCAGGGTCTTGTTTGCTTTCCCCTTATGCTGTAAACTAAACAGATTGTCAGCAAATCAGTCTTTATTAATGAATTAGTGAACCTTCCCCTCCAATATCTTTGCCGAGGGTCCAAAATTTGTTAATCACCAGTGTAGAGATTTATGAGCTCTTATTTTCTGTTGTTTGTGCAGGTGGAGATTTAAATGACCATATCCACTACCAAGATTTATTGCAAGAGTGATTGATGGTATAAACCAGGAAAAGGACTCTTCCCACAGCAGGGATGACAGAAATATCAAGTTGAAGTTGCCTTTGTCTTCATGCACAAGTGACCTAGTACTACAATTCAGAAAATATAATAATTTCATCTGAGACCCAAGGCAACATTAAGAGAATGGTCAACATGTCTGTTAAAAAATTCTCTGCTGATTCCCAGACTTGTTTACTTTGATTTGCTCTCCCTTTTTTTCCATGTTGGTAAGACATGAAAGTTGAAGTTGCTTTTAAGCTGAAGAACTATGTGAAAATGAACATTGGCCAGTACTGTGTGAAGTGTGTGTGTGTGTGTGTGTGTGTGTGTGTGTGTGTGTGTGTGTGTCCATGCATAGGTATAGGTATCAAGATGTCTACACAATAGCCAGAAATACCTTATTTTGGGGGGCTTTGGAATGGGATGATAATTAAAACTCGCACAGTGACCTTACTCATACCAGGATATTAAGCTGTGAAGATTTTTCTTCTTGGGGTCCATTTTTTTTCTTCTGTTTTTGGGTTTGATTCTCTGCCGCACCCTAGAGAGTAGGCTAGTTAGGCCATTTTAGGTGCAGTAACGATCACAGTAATATGAACCCCTGAGTAGGTTGCTGCCCTCTACATAGTTTTTCAATATCAGAAACTTAAAAATAGCAGTTTCTGGAAGTGAACAAAACTAGCTTCGTACTGCAAGGTTAATGCTATGCCTAGAAATTATTTTTCTTTATAACACTATAAACAAAAATTAAATCCCATGTCCTGTTATTCTGCAGTGATACATTCAGGCTGGGAAGGGTTTAACTGTTGATAATGAATTCTGGGATCTTTCTAAATTCTGTAAGGGATGGTTACTAGTTTGAGTATGAGATGTGAAGAAAGTAGTCATTTAGAGACCTTGAAGAAAGCATGTTAGTAGTGGTTTTTTTCTTGAAATTTTGTGTCTGTGTCTACCAATAAAATCTCAGGGAAAAATGGGCGGGAGAAATGACTTATTTTTCGATTCTACTGAGCAAATCAGTTGAGCTGTAACTTAAACTGTGCCAAATTTTCCCCAGATATAAACTACATTCTGTGAGAAGCATTTTTGAGAAGCTGATTAACCCTTACAATAACAGAAAAAATACTTTAAACATGACTGGTTCAAGCACTAAATTGAAAACTGTAACTTGCTCTGAAAGTATGAGATAATTTCTAAAAATTCTTACCTTACTTTTAAATAACAGTTTATTTCCCAGAGGCATCTGGCCAATTTGTTGCACACTTCCAACAATTTGTTTTCCAGGAAAGTCTCACTTTGTGAGATTTTAGTCCTAAAGAAAACTTATCTCCGAAAGTTGTGAAATGAAGATTAGGTATAAGAATGTGTCCTTGAACTTGAATCTTGCTTTATCAGCTGATAAATTTTAAGGAAGTTCAAATTTGGTTTAGTTGCTTTTGGTTGGAAAAATTTACTTCCTTTTTAAAGAAAGGAAAACACCACAGGCTTCTTTTGCATTGACTTGTATCCCATCACATTTTCTTTGGGTAGGGAGTGGGCTGCAATGTCAAATTTCCATCCTTCCTTATGACACCCTCCCCTCGCCCCCCATCGCGTGGCTAGGAGGCAGCCAGGCTCGTACCTCAGCAGAAACACCCATTCATTTTCCTACTTCTAGCTAATGCTCTTCTTGTTTTCTTCCTTTATTTATTAGTATATGTTTGTGATTCACAGTAGTTACATTCCTTTTAGGGGGTTGGTACGTGTGCACATCACTTCTTACTCACGTTTTTTCCCTTTCCTCTCCCTTTCTTTTTCCCTCATTTGCTATATCCCACTCCCACGTCCAGTGCCCACCTGCCTGTTTCCTACCATCGCTCTTTTATTTTGCTCTTTATTTATGCTTTGGATTTCTCATATTAGATAAACCATGTGATATTTAATCTGTGTTTATTTCACATAGTATTGTGGTCTCAAGATCCATCCATTTTCCTGCAAATGACTCAGATTTATCCTTCTTTATGGTGGAATAGTACTCCCTCATACATACATGCAACACTTTCCTTACCCACTCATCTTTTGATGGAATTTAAGCAATTGCAATTACTTCCATAATTTAGCTATTGTGAGTTTGCTGTTATAAACATGTATCACTTATAATATGCAGACTTCAATTCTTTTGGGAAGATACCCAGAAAAGATATAGCTAGGTCAAATGGAATTTCTATTTTAGTGTTTTGAGAAATCTCCATACTGATTTCCATAGTAGGTATACTGGTTTACATTCCTTCCAACAATGTGAAAGGGTGCCTTTCCTCCATAACTTTCTGAAAATTTATTGTTTTTGAATCCTTAACAACCGTCATTCTTACTGCAGTAGGATGGAATCTCAGTGTTTTGTTTTTTAATTTGCATTTCTCTAATGGTCAAAGATGACGAACACTTTTTCATGTACTTAGTGATCATTTGTACTTCTTTGAAATGTGTCTATTCATTTCAGTTACCTATTTTTGTATTTTTTTTTTTAATTTGGGGGAACCGATTTGTTTCAGTTCTTTATATATTCTATACAGAAATTCTCTGTCAAGGAGTAGATTGCAATTTTTTTCCATTCTATTGGTTTTCTCTTCACTCAGTTGTTTCCTTTCTTGTGCAGAAGCTTTTTAATTTGGTATAATCTCATTTGTGGATTCTTAATGTTATTTTTTGTGCAATTGAGGTTCTGTTCAGAAAGTCCTTACCTGAGCTTATACCTATGCCTATATCTTCAAGAATTTGACTAGTTGCATCTTCCAGCAGATTCAGTGTTCCTGTTTTTCTTTGATGGTAGCCACTTCTAATTTTCTGATCTTTTATGCAAGTTGGTGCCTCTTTCTTGGATCCAGGTCACTCTACCTTTCATTTGCTGCTGAGTAATTGCTGCTCATCTTCTCATCAGCCCGCTGAAGATTAACTTTATTTTTACTAAATTTTAACTTCATTTTATAAATTGAACATTATGTCCCTTTGTTACAAATTATAATGCTGCCAGCCTGTTATATTTTGGCAGTGAAAGTGGATATAGCACTAGTGAAGCTAGCAATTATGTAAGGAGGTCAGTGATGGTGGTGTTGCATGTTGCCATTCTCTTTATCTGGCTCAGCTCAGGGTGTACATCTATCTTCAGTAACCGGAAGTGTCTCTGGTGTTCACTACACCCGAACACCCTCCTATTCCATTTAGTTCAATGAGTTGTCAATCAGATGCCAACAACACTAAGATTTAAAGCTGAAAACTAATAACAATAATGTGTAAAGAAAGGTTTTGTGGTTCTTTGGGTCTTACATTCCATATCTTGTGTGGCATATACTCTCCAATAGAGTTTTGAAGGCAGCCACACCTGTGCTCTCCATAGACTCAGTGGGAGCAAGTGGAATGAACAAGACTCAGGTAGATAGTAAGAGGTAAACATTTTACAAAGCCATTTTCCTGTTTTCTAATATCAGAATAACTTTATTGCACCTACTCCAGGCTAAAAAGAAGAATGAAGAAGATGGAGAAACTCTTCAGTCATGTATCATGCTGATTCTTTACCTTTGTTCTTTTGTCTAGAATTGTTCCTTTCTTTGATCACTACTGAAGAAAAGTTGTATATGAAATGAAAACCTCAACTGAGGTATGCCAGAGACTTTCCCCTATCACAGTGAAGTTTCACAAAAGCTTACCTGAGTGATGACTGTGCTGCATATTGCAAGAAAATTTGAAAGCAAAATTTCTCAAGTTATTCTAAAAACAATCTTATGGGTCATACTGTAGACATCTACAAAACACTTACACCTTAAATATGATGTTTTGATGGGTGTCTTAGTTACTTTTCTCTCATTGTTAGGACAAAATGCCTGACATCCAAAATTAGGAAAGGAAGTGTTTATTTTGCTCATGGTTTGTGGAGGTTTCAGTCCATACTCGGGTGGCTCCAAGGCAGGGTGGCACATGGCAACACTTCACGGAGGTGGAAGATGGCAAAAGCAACAAGAGCAAAAGGGAGGAGCACCAGCAAGAGCAAGCCTCTTTCACTGCCTTATATTGTAATCAAGTTATCTGCCCCAGAGCAGCTGTAGCTCTTATACCCATAATCCCGGCACTGGACCATGAATCACTCAAACACTCTAGAAGCCCACCACATGATTGCATGAGGCTTTGAGCGGACATCTAGACACAAACCATAGCAATAAGTCTGAAAGAAATACAGCCCAAGATAATGTCGGCCTCTTTCCTATTGATTTAGAAGAAGATGGGGATTAGAATGACAGGCTCCTTCTTTAAAATTATTTCCTTGTGGCAGGTGATTTTATTCTTGAGAAGAATAAGAAAAATTTTATTCTTGAGAAGATACTCATAGAGTTAAGATACCAGTACCAGCAGGAGCATTCAAGAGTATAAATTTTAACCTCAAGAACATGACATATTTCCAGGTTATGTAGCATTTTAAAATATAAACACAAAGAAACATGTCATTAGACATGAAAGTTGAAGCTGGGCATTGTGGCGCATGCTGTAATCCCAGCACTCAGAAGGCTGAGGTAGGAGGATGATTGCAAGTTTGAGGCCAGCCTGCCTACAAAGTGAGCTCAAGGCCAGCCTGAAACGCATAGTGAGTAAGACCCTGTCTCAAAAAGACAAAAAAGAAAAAGAAAAAAAGAGAGAGAGAAAAAAGAGAAAGTTGAGCATCAAGGAGGCCCTATATGGTCAAGAACTGTGCTCCCATGAGATGTCAGTGATGGTATTATTACCTGAACCCATGTTTTGCTTTTCCTTGTGATACCTCTTCCACAAAACCACACTGCTTTGAATGTTTTTTCTGTTTGAATAATCAGCAGAAACAAGTTTGAGAGAGTTTGTTCTGTGATCTCCTAGTCATTAACAATGATCAGTACCAGTTGAACACTGAAGCCTATTAAAATGACACAGACTTAAGCTTTCCCAAGGGATAGTGCTTAGAACTCTGTCAAAGATGACCTAAGTGATATAAATTCCAGAAGGACTTTGTTAACATAAAAATTTCATCTCTGCCATGGAGGCTGGTGGACAGTCTCAGGCCTACTCGTTCAGTGCACAGAACCCTAGATCTGCCCTTCTGCTTTGTGTTCTCTGCTCCAATCAGGTTAAAGTCTTCATTCCAATAGACATAAGGGTCTTTTGGTTTCCATTCTTGCCCTCCTAAAACCTAATTCCCGTTGAGTGGTTTAAGACACACTCCTGTTCAAAATCCCTTAAAGCTTCCTATCGAGTCTAATATAAAGTCCATATTCTTGTGTAACTCTCTACCAGTCACACTGGCCACGTCAGTGTTCCTCAGGAGCTTTGTCCTTAAGTTCTTTGCTTGGAAGATTTTGTGTGGCTGCAGCTTGGTTGTCCTTTTCTTTTTAGGACTGAGTTCAAGTATCATCATCCATGTGAAAATTTCCTTGAGCATCCAATTAAGAATATTTTTGTTCCATCAAGACTAGTAGCTAACATTTACTAAGTTTTTACACATACTAGGCAAAATTTTAAGCAGTTTCTAGATTTACTCATTTACTCCTTGTATCTTCTATATGAGATGGAACCTTACACTGAGAAAACTGAGACAAAGTTAAGTTCTTGAAGTTGGGATTCTAGTTGTCTATAGCTGTGCAATGTTATAAAATAGAGATTTAAGTTACCATTACTTCTTTTGGTTATATGGGCTGACTGGGCTCTGCTGGCTAGTTCTCACCTGTTGTCTGTCATAATGTGACAGAAGCATCAGGGACTGGAATCATCTGACGACTCCACAGCCCAAACAACAAAGGTGACTTTGGCATGGTTAGAAAGCTAGAGTCAGGCCTGGTCTCTCCCTCCATTCAACCTCTGTGCATGGCTTCTTTTACTGGTCTTAGACGGCTGAATATTTTACATGGTAGCAGCTTCCATCAGAGTGAAGTTTTCAAAAGATTCAAGTGGAAGGTGAAAGTCCTCTTGGCCTCACAAGTTGAACAACATCACCTGTGCCTCATTCTTTTGGACAAAAGTGAAACCTGGGCCATGCTCAGCATGCTTATAGGAGGGGCCTACATGACAGCATGGATACCAGGAGGTTGAGTTCAGTGTTGGAGGTCAGTCTTCAAGGTCTGTTACTATAGTGGACAAATGGCAGAGATTGGGTTGAAATACAGACACTCTGACTCTTGAGCCTCATTTCAAACTAGTAATGTGACCTGAAATTATCTGTTGAAGTTTGTTTATGTTTTTATCTCTTCCCCTCCACCTGAAGATAATGTATATCTCTTGAGTGTAGGGACTTCATGTATCTTATGCAACTGTAACTCAAAACTAAAGCAGGGCTGATCTATAACACAACCTGCATAAGTTACTTCCTCTTCTTAAATGGATGAATGTTCTAGATCATAGCATTTTGTCTTTTCTACTCTATTATCCTTTGGTAACATACATGAGTTAAATTAACTTATCTATGTCAGCCCTTAGAAAGTGAGAAAGGGCATTGATTCTTTATAAAATAGAAAGTGAAAGTTACAATATATTATCTATCTCTATATCTATATTTTCATATATATTAAAATTCATATATATATATATATATATATATATATGAAGAAAGAGGGAGAGAGAGACAGAGACACAGAAAGACACAGAGAGACAGAGAAAAGGAGCTATCTTCTTATAAGTCCCTTAGTCCTATCAGAATCAGATTAGGAAATCCCCTGTTATGACCTGATATAAACTTAATTACCTCCTCCAAGCCCTATACCCAAGTACAATGACATTAGGGTTCCAACATATGAATTTGGGAGCCACTTCCAGCTCATAGAATCTATCATTAAAATTATAATAGGAAAAGTGGTTCTGATTTAATATTGTTTCTAACTTCTAACCAATTTAAGATTAAGAGAATATATACCTAGGACTCATCTGTCATTTCAATGACAACACCAACAGTAGTAATAATAAACCTCAGGCTTTGGTTTCTTGGTTTTGTTTTTAAAGGAATCATTACCCTGAAGAGCTGTATTCTCAGATTCATGGTCTATGATGATGAAGGTCATCTAACACTCATTCCTAAAGTTTGCCAGGACAGGAGGCCCATTTTCTAGTTAGAAGCTCTAAATCAATTTTAAAGAACCATTAGTAGAAGAATTTAAGAATTCCTTATTTAGTGCCTTTGGGTGTACCCCACAGCTCCCACACAGAAGTAAGACATGGGTTAGATTAGTTCATTAATAAAATTTGCCAAGTATTTTTGTGGGTTACTCCATAGACAAAAACAAACAATTGATTGACTGCACTGGAGTATTATCAACTGGTCATTCTGAGATACTTTAGATAAACCAGTATTATTTTAAGCTAGAATATTAGGCAGATACTAAACTTCCTTTTTTGCATGAATAAATTAAGATCTTTTTTCTTTTAACCTAATTGCAAAGGCCACCATAATGAAAAAAATTGCCTAGGAAGGGGAGGGTATAACAATTCTCAAGTGAATTTGAATACAAGATTGAACTAATTAGGTGGAAAATATCAAATTATAAAATATGAAAACCCTTCGCAAAATTATGATTTTTATATTTTTCTCTTAAATCATTATGGCTCCATATAATATTCCTGGACTGTGAACTAAGGGATTATGTCCAAGTTCTGCTTATACAATTAGCTATGTAAACTAGGAAAGATTCTTAACGTTGCTGGGTTTTAGTCCGCCTCTGTAAGGTGATGACACCATGAATGAATCCCACAGTGTGAGCTGAAATAATGTGTGTGAAGTGGTTTTGCTAGCAAACTGTTACAGACATGGATGGTTTGTGATGGCAGTGGTTCCTGTGATTACTACCTCTGAGGGTATTTGTAAAAGTACCACTCTTTTTTACATTTCTACTTTGGGCTATGGATAAGAGTATATAGAATATAAGTTACAACAACAACAACAACAACAACATTAGCAACAACAACCTCTCTTCCTAAAAACTCCGAACTAAGGATAACTAAGTGTGTGTGTGTGTCTGGGGATGCTTAAATTTATTACTTTGGAAGGAAAATATGGTTTCAGTTATAAGTGAAAAGTCTATTCAGTATTAAGTTATAATTACTTTAGTCATTCCTTTCACTTTTGGTGATTTAAATGACTGTTTAATTGCTTATTATTTTTCTCCCAAATTCATTACATCCGTACCATGTGGAATAATAGCATAGCACCAAAGAGTCTCACAGTGAATCCCGGATTTCACTATTTCACTTCTTGTCCTTTAAGCTGTGGATGTCAGGTATTTTGTGTCAGTGATGGGAAAGTGACTAAGATATATCACTTTCTGATAGGTGAAATCTAAAAAAAGATCACAGGAAAGTAGAAAGGAGACTATTGTTAGACAAAGGAAAGGAAGTGGTGGGAGGAGAGAGGGTATAGGACAAGTAACAGGGGCATAAATACGATCAAACGTGGAGCTAGGGGGAGTGTGGAGCGAGGGAGGTGACGGGAGGGAAGGATTAAAGTATGTTGTGTACATGCACAAAGCTGCCAAAATGAAGCCCATTAATCTGTGTAATAGCTGCACACTAGTAAAAATGTGGAAAAAATCAAAAATTCAGACCAGTGAGTCATAGTGTAGGCAAAGGTGAAGTGACTTTCAGAACATAAAGAACTCTTGGAGATAAAATAACTTAAGACAGGTGTTGCCTGCCACTGTTACCTATCTCTACCTATCTTTAAAAGCTGAACCAGAATTATGAAGCCTCTATTTTAGTGCTCATATGTTTTATTTTACAGGTAAATAATCATCTATTGTTCATTCTATAAAAATTAAATCAAAATCACTTACTAAGAACTGAAATAGCTGTTACATGTATTGTTTATCATTTTGTCTTTAGGAAAAATTTCAAAAAGATATAGTCTATTACTATGTCAAGAAAAGTATGGAAAGCTTAAGTGTTTCGTCTTAAATTTTTGATGTACTTTTTTTGTGGTACTGGGGATGGAACCTAGGGCCTTGTTCATGCTAGCTAGGCAAGTATTTTATATCATCGACCTACATTCCTCCAACCCTTCACCTCCAACTGCTTAATTTCTACCAAATGACTCTACTGCATTCTAATTATTTTGCAAACTTGTTCCATCGTTGTTTGCCTTCTTCTTCTTCTTTTGTTTTTAAAAGCAAAACAGGTTTATTTAGTTCATGCTTTACATTGGGGGGGATTCAGAAGTGAAGCCCCAGCCAGGGTGTGGTGGCACATACCTGTCATCCCAGCACTCAGGAGGCAGAGATAGGAGGGTTCCTGTGAGTTTCAGGTCAGCCTGGGCTACTTAGGGAGACCCTAGTATGGCCACAGTCTTAAATCTGATCCTCAGCCAGTTGGCAGTTTATAATTGGCTCGCTGCAAGGCAGGGCGACATGTGGCAAGAGCAGAAGCAGAGAGAGAGACAAATACAGAGACAGAGATAGACAGACAGAGAGACAGAGAGACAGAAAGACAGAGACAGAGACAGAGACAGAGACAGAGAGAACTACTTGCCTTCTTTTAATGTGTTCAGTCAGTATTTTAATGATGGATAATAATATTGTGATACTATGGCTTACCTCCTCATCTTTTGTGGGTTTTTATCCACTGGAATAAAAGTCTCATATACTTACTAAATAATAAAAAGACAGTCTTACAAATTTTACATAAAATATACTGGTTAGCAACATCTATTTTTTCCATTTATGATGGTTTTTCTTACTGTAGAAAAATGAGACTCCTAATGAGACAGATATTCCCCTCTCCCTCGGGCTGGTTCAGTTTATGTTAGTACTTCTGCATGTACACTTAATGGCGAAGATATACTTTTTTTAGACTTTAAAAATGGTCTTTAAAAGGCAACATAAATATGATGTATTCAGTTCAGATGTATTGTTTTAAAGAATAAAGTATTGGCATGTAAAAATGACTTGGTGTGTTAGATTTCTATTTTGATACTAGAAATATTACTGACATATACCATGTGAAACTAGTTAAAAGAGTAATATTATCTCAAAGGTAGTTTTTGTCTTTCATCTCTAAAATGTTATGTAGAAATAAGATTTTTTGCTTATGTACTGGAATCTCATAAATTTTTAAATCAAATAGCAGATGTCTACTTTTTAAAACATAATCTTGTCATGACATGAAAAAAATATAACTTGCAGCAGTCTGAGGGATATTTGAGAAATGTCAGTGTATTCTTACAAATTGTTTTCTCTACCGAGTAAAGGTTGGGAATGATAATCTGTCTCTTCGTCTCTCTCTGTCTCTCTATCTTGGTCTCTCTGTCTGTCTCTCTCTCTGACTACTGTTTCTGGAATGTTAAACTGTACAGACACACTTCACTTACATTGTCCCTACCTGTATGTGCAAAACTATCACAGGAATTTTTATTACTAGAATAATTGTTCACATTTTTCTCCAGAAGTAGAAAGATAACAGCAAACTGTAGTTTGGGAAAAGAGCTTAAATTAGGCAAACAATCACCTTCCTTCTCTGTTCCATAAACCTTTCTGTGAGTTTTTAAAAAATTATTTTGAACAGTTTATATTTCTTTTCTCGTAATTTAGCAGTAGTGCTGAGCCATGTTGAAATAAATATGCTTTGTTTCATTTAAAATTACATCTCAGATAGTGGTATTGATTTATTCAACGTATCCTTCTATTCCTGTCTTTTTATAAGTTGGTGTTCTTGGAAGAGAAACACAATATCCTTTTTTAATTAGCAACTACCTCTTCCCAAACGAAATGCATGAAAACTAAAACCTTAAATGCTTCTGGCAAAAAGAAAGGGGCTTTAAAGAGAGCAGGCAGGACATAAGTTATAATGAGCGAAATTCTATAGTGCAAGTAGCAATTGACCTGTCCACTGAGTTACTGAAACCTCTCCTGGAGTCCAGGAAGGAAGCTGAAGTGTTAGAAGTTTCCTGTAATCCTTCCTCCTCCTGACATAAGATCCTTTGGGAAATCAGCTGCTGTTAAGGGATTTCTCTGCTTCTAGGTGGATTGGTAGTTATCTTTCCAATGCTGTAGTCTAGACCTCTGAACAAGTAAGTAGTTCAACTCATTCATACCCACACAAATGCCATCTGCATAAACAAGTCTTCTCTGGGTGTTCTATCGTTCCCATTCTGGTTTTACTTTAAAGTAGGCACATACAGTATACAGTCAGTGTGCTAAACCATAGACTGAAGCTATTTCTTTACAAGGGAAGAAAAGAGCCCCTCCCTATAGATTGCATCAAGTAGAAAAAAAAAAAATGAAACAGATTTAGTATTTCAGAGACATTATGATGGAATCCCCATTTTTAGCAGCTGTACTAGAGTATCATTTACATACTCATATTGCACTCTTACAAGTCAATGGTTTTGGTAAATGCATCAAGCTCTGTAGCCATCACCCCAAACCAGTTTTGACCATTTTCATGATCTCCCAAAGCTCAGATGTCTCTTTGCAGTCCACCTACATCCTTGCTCCTAGCCCAGGTGATCACTCCTGTGCTGCGTCTCTACATTTGCCTTTTCCAGACACTACGTGGTCGTGTGCACCTTCCTTCTTTCACTTAACATCATGTCTTTAGGTTGATCATAGCATAGCACATATTAGTGCTTTGTTTCTTTTAATTATTGAACGGTATTCTTGTATTTCCGTTTTTAACAGTTATTTGGCATGATACGAAAATACAGATCCCCCTACAGGACAACATTCTAAATTTAGCATTAACAGTTATATGTTAAGTGTCTTGAAGAGAATGCAAGATAAGTACTTTCCTTTTGCTTCCCAAAACCATAATGCAGTGTGATGACCAGGCCATCATACTTTCTATGAAGATTGTATGAAGGCAGCACTGCAGTTTGAGTAGCTAGAACCACCAGATTTTGCTTTATATTAGTAACTCTTGAGAAAAACACCTGTGCGATTACCATGATTAACCCCCAGGTTACATTAGGCATAAAAAAAAAGAAAGAAGCTGAGTATGGGGATGCATATTTGCAATCCCAGCACTGTAGGAGGCTGAGGCAGGAGGATCACAAATTCAAGCCTGGACTGGGCACTTTAGAGACTGAGATCATATTTTATAAAATAAAATAAAATGGGTTAGAGACATAGCTCACTGTGAAGGACAGAGGTTCAATACCTTGTATAGAAAAAAGAAAGAGAAACAAATTGAATACTCATAGAAGATTGAAAGCAAAGCCTTAATATTGTACAACAGGGAATATTACATCAACTACAGCTATATTCAGTAGTATGGATGAAGCATGGGATGTGTCAAATCCTACAAGTATAGAATAAAATAATCAAACTGTAAACAACAATATAGTTTGATTGTTCGGGGATGTACATACATATATATTTGCTGATAAAACTACATGGAAACATAAGGGATTGCTAAACACAGCATTCAAAATAGTGATTTTTATCTAGGAATTTATGAAGAGATAAAATTGAAGGGGCATGTAAGTAGATTTACTCATTCTGGCAGTGCTGTTCCTATGCTAAGTGGTCATTCTAGGTGTTTATAATTTATATGTCTTAGAGATGTATCACATACATTTGTTTTTTGTGGATCAAATATTATCTGTCTGTCTATCTATATTTGTTTTATGTAAAACCATGAAACAAGCTCAGCACAGACCCATACACTTTTTTTTTTGGTAACTGGGAATCAAACTCAGGGCTTCACACTTGCCAGGCAGGTGCTGTGCCACTGAGCTACATCCCTGGCCCCTAGACCCATATGAAGCAATTAATTTACATCTTCTACATAATATGGAAATGGATTTATATTTATAATCAAGGTAGGTGTTCTTTGATAGTGCTGAATAGTTTGCCTGTTAACTTTCAAAAGAAAATCTACCATTCATACTCGAGCAGTATGCTGGGAAGATTGACCTGTTAAAGGCAATAGTTTCGGTAAGACCAAGCAAGTTTTCACCAACCTGACTGAGTATCTCTGGGTAGATTGTCTAGTTATTTTGCCCATTCACCTTTGGGACCCTTCACTACTATTAAGCTAAGGAGAAGAGGTGAAATTCAAAATGCTTAATGTTATTGAGGTGTTGGTTAGCAAGCTGTACTGTTAAAAGCTTTGGGACAGACACTGAAATTAATGGCCAAGCTAAACTTTGTGGATTAACTGAGAAATTAGTTTAAGGGATTCTTTCTTACATCAGGTAAATAGGAGTACCAAATAAAACACCTTTTTGGTGAGTCCCTCATCAAGTGGCAGGAGCCACCTCCTCGGTTAACAAAGGAGGGTGAAGATTTACTGGCTTTTTTAGGTGTAAGTGCCTGTGGACTATTGGCTCAGCACAATACAGGGATTAAGTTAACTATTAGAATTCAGTTCACATCTCTCTTTGTCTTCTGCTAGTTTGGCTTCAAATGGAATCAGGATCACTACGGGGAGGCATAGCTCCTCCCATGTATAATCTTGTAGGAGAAAGGAGATAAAACTGTTCTCCTGTGAGGGCTTCAGAAGGTCCGATGGTGATTCTGTGGGTGTCAGCAGCTCACTAGATGCACAGACTTCTTACTGAGCAGGTCTGACTTAACCTTTTCCTTTTATCATTCCTCCCAGACAAACACGAAATCTTGAGTGTGTTTCATCCGTGGCTCCAAATTTCACCTATTCTTATCCTGTAATCAGAATTCTTTTCTTACCAACGAATTTGCACTTTTAAGGCCACTATTACGTTTCTAACGAAAAAGACCAGAGGCCTTTACCTTGGTTTCCATCCTTATTTTCTTCACAAAGCATTAGTAGCTGGTTCAGTATAAACTTTTGCCTACATAAAAGATATTTTTTATGGTAAAGCTTAAGTACCTTAATCAAAATATAAAAATCCCACTTGGCACTTTTTTAAATGTCCCATCTCTCCTGGTGTTCAACTTAGAAGTCTCTGAATATATGTCACTTGTCAATACAGGTATAGATGTATGAGCAGGTAGCATATGTATATCTTACATATTTAGGGTCTGTGATTTCATAACATGGCTCAGAAATCTCCACTCTTGCAAGTACCAATCTATCTCATTACAGTGGTCATGGAATAGTCTATGATATTACTGTACCATAAGCAAATCACTTAATCATCTCCTGATTTATGAACATTTAGGCTATTATTAACATGTTTTTGCTATTTCAAACAATTATATATAATTGTTTATATATATATATATATATATATATATACTTTATTTAAATTTTTTTATCCTTACTTAGATCTTGTGACACTATATATTTTATATTGTCTTCCTACTATATTTTATCATTAGTTTTCTTTTCTTTTTTCTTTTTCTTTTCTTTTGGTACTGGGAGTTGAACTCAGGACCTTACATTTGCCAGGCAGGCGCTTGTGCTGCTGAGCTACATCCCCGACTTGAGAAGTTAGTTTTCACTTTAGCCTCTTCCTGCATGAATCACCTAAATATGGGCATTTACTAGTGTATTAGTCACTTTCCTGATGGTGAGAAAAAAATATCTTATGCTCACAACTTAAAGGAGGAGGGGTTCTCAGTTTTAGTTCACCATCAGCTGGCTCCAAGGCAGACACAGCTGGCAGAGGTGCATGGCGAAAGTATAGGTACTCAACCCATGGCATCCAGGAAACAGAGGGGACAACCTGGGAAGAAGAACACACTCTCCCAGCTCACACCCCAGTCACCCACCTCTGAGCAGGCCCCACCTCCTAGCAGCACATGCAGATACTGAATGCATCAGTGTATGAATTCCCTCTTGATTCAATCATGTTTAAAACACATGAGACTTTTGGGAGACATTTTAACTTTAAACCACAAAACTATATTCTATTGCTTACCCTTCTGTTCCATAATGGCACACATTTTCAGTTCTTTAGTTAGCATTTACGGATGAATGTTCTCCAGTTAAGTCTTTACTCTGGATTGCATTGTTAAAGGTCATTAGTAAATGTTCACATCTTCTTTGGTCATTTTTATATGAATATGTCTCATAGACAGCATGGCCCAAGCCAAGCTTTTTACCCCTTTCTCTTACAAGCTGACACCTCCACATCCACACTGATTACTGAGCAGAAGGAAACCCTGGCCACTGAAGAGAAGGAAGAGGTGGTATTTCAGTGAACCACACCTTTCAGAGGTTCATGCCAGTTCAGGCTCACATTATGCAGGAAGGTAAAATGTGGTTATATAGTGATGGTAAAGCAAAATTTAAGAAAATTCAAAACTAAAAAATAAGCATCAGATAAAAAAAGTAACTAAGGATGTGAGATATCAAAAGTCATCTGCTTTGTTAAGGGATTGTACCCGTTGCAAAGTTAGTGTGGGAAAAACCCAGGCATCCAGAGGGACTCAGTCAGATCTTTTACAGTTAGGACTCAAAGCATTTTGGATGATGTGGACAGATACTCTGTCCCAAACAAGGATCAGTGGTTAATAACCCACATTAACCTTGGCTGCTCTGAAAAAAATATTCTTTTTCCTCTGAGTATTATGATATAGTAAGAAAGCTAAGTACATAAAACTGAAATATTTTTATTCAAACTGGTAAATTCCCCAGCGTGTCTTCTCCATCCTCCCAAACCCCTAAGTTTAAGGGTTTATACTTAGGAAAACTGGGGTGTGGTGAGAGAATAGGGTGGCGGGGCTCAAGAGCTTGTGTCAGTAGCACCAGCATATGAGCCCCGTTGGCCAGTGGTCCTAGTTGTTAGTATTCTGAATTTTGTCTGTCCACAATCTAGAAAGTTATTAGAGGAGTTAAAATAAGTGTAGGAATGATTAAGAAATAAATTGGAGATGGGGACGGTGTCACATGCCCATAATCCCAGCTACTCTTGAGCATGAGGCAGGAACATCCCAGTTTATGCCTCATGTCCCGCTCCTTGGAGTCCCTTTTCATTGAGCAGGTATTTAGTAGAACTTTCCCTGCATGAAGAAACTCACAAAGTAGATTTCACCATTCACATTCCTTTTGTTCATCTTCATCTCTATCTTATGCATCAGGTTGGAAAAGAAGGCACTTTTGAGGCCTTTCTCAGAATTAGAAGGAAGGAAGAAAAGAAAAAAAAAGGGAGAAAGAGAAAGAAAGAAAAAAGAGAAAAGGAAAGAAAACTGAATTGAACTCAATTCAGTTCAGTGTTTAAATACCTTTCATCCTAATCAATTATGCTAGGTAAGTTTTTAATTATCGTGATCATTTGTGTTAATTATTTGAAGTATTTTAATTATGTCTGATGTATTGAACAATAAAAAGAGAATTTTGGTTAAATAAATCTGAAATCATTATTCTAATATTTGAAGGATTTTGTTAAGTTATAGCTTTTGACTTACTAATTATTTAACTAATGTTTTTACTTACAGTATAAAATCAGTACATTGATCAATACCAAAGCACAAACAATAAGAATTATTCCTGTCTAAGTAGGATTCTCCTTAGATATATAAGACAATACTGTCAATGCCTGTAACAACTTAGGCCTAGTGTCTTCCTCCTGGGAGTCCTTTTTCATTTGGCAGGTACTTATGAAAACTTTCCTTGTATCAAGAAACTCACAAAGTAGACTTCACCACTCCCATGCCTTTTGTTCATCTGCATCTTATTCATCAGGTTGGAAAAGAAGGCACTTACTTAGCCCTAGCACCTTGTTCAGGGTAGCAGGCTGCCCTAAACTGAGAACCAATAGATTCAGTGTTGGATTAGTGTTTTTTTCCTTTCATTCAACACACATTTTGACCTAACATTTCTGTGTGTTTGGCTATTCTATAGATTTAAGGTCACAGACCCAGAGTTTCTGTGGGCAAACTGGAGGGAGCAAGGTCTTTGAGAAGCACAGCAAGGCTTGGAGCCAGATGAGTGGGTCATTCTCGTCCTGCTTCTTTCTGACTGAACAAGCTTGCACATAATTAACCTCCTGAGCTTCATAGAATTGTTAGGAGAATGTTAGATTTTACACATACACACATGTACACACACATACATACACAAGCACATGCTAAGTAATAAAGACTAATTCATTGCAAGTTCTACTTTCTTTCTTATACACTCTAAGTTATGGCTCTTTTTTGTCCAGTCTCTTTAAGAAAAATCACTGATCATTTAAATATATAACATAACCCTAATGCTTCTTGAGAAATTAATCATTAAAATCCATAATGCGAACTTGGAGTGAATTGTCAAGCTATCATTCCAATTCTATGTGCTTGAGCAAAACCAGTTACAATGAAAACCTCTCTACCTACACAAAGCAATTATAAAGCATTTGGAATTTTTGTATTTTAGTAAATAATAACTGAGAAACAAATTTCAGGGCAATGAAAATATTTGATATTCTTACATGATTATTATGACAGTGTTAGATCCAAATTGTCAGAACTGTGAAGCTGTTATATATGTGGACAGATGGAAGAAAATATTTTTACCTAATGATATATAAAAAGTTCAAAGCAAAGAACATATGTAAAAAAATCTATGCTTTCTAAAAGAAGATATTTCACTGGGATAGAATTATATTCTACATTTTTCAACATATTTGGTAATTTCCTAGATATTCAGGTTATTACATTTCTTTTAATAATTGTTTTTGCTTTGGATATTAAATAATTATAAAATTACATTCACTTAACCAGTATAGTCCTTAAAAGTACTATTTTTATTTAAAAAGCAGTAAAATAACTGACACCATGATATAAAGGACTAACTGATTTAACTCTCAGTAGGTACCTATTTTAAAGAGGAAGTGTACTGGCTCACAGATTCATCAAGAACGTGACATGTGTCATCGCATTCAATTCTTGTAATAATAATATTTTTAGTTGGGTAGTATTGTCCATCTTTACAGACATAAAAGAAATCATTTTGTTATGGAGTGATGATCTGCCTCATGCAGTCATTAAAAGAACTTGATGAAATCCTGGTCTTTCAGACTGATGTTTCTCCATTGTCACACAGTGTTTTAATTATCCCCTGTGGTAGAAATATTTCTTAGTGAAGCAACTTATTTTATGTTTATTATCAGATAAACTAGTGTTTATTCAGAGAGGGTTTCTTGGACCTTTTCGTAATTTTGCAAGCTGTTTTAGAGTCTAGATTTTCTCTTTGTAATATGCGTAAGTATTAATTGAATAGATATGTTTACTGACTAATTCATTATATCATGTCTTTCAAAATTGAGGTACATCTGTTGCCAGGGGTACAGGTCACAGACACAGAGCAAGCAAGCAAGCCTCATTCCTCTCGAGCAACCCTAACTACAGAATCCAGAAACCTAGGACTGATTACTGACACCTCCTTCTGTCTCATCTTCCACAGAGGATAATCCGTCACAACTTCTGTTGATTCTGCCTCCTAAAGGTCTCTGGAATCCATCTCACCTCTTCCATCTTCTCAGTGAATATAAGTGTTGAAGCTACCACCATCCCTTGCCCTGATAACGACACTGCAATTAGTTCAAACTGCTCTCCACATACTATCCATTCTTCTTGAGGTAGCCAGACTAAACTTCTAATCAAGTTGTCCTGTTTAAAACTCTTTGTTTTTCATTGCATTGAGTGGAAGATTGTCTTATTCTATTTGGGTTACTATAAAAAATACCTTAGTCTGGTGATTTATAAACAATAGAAATTTATTGCTCACAGTTCTGGAGGCTGGAAGTTCAAGATCAAAACCTCAGCAGATTCAGTGTCTGGAAATGGCTTGTTCCTGGTAATTTTCATATGTCCTCTTACTCAGAAGGAAGCACAAAAGGGCCTAACATGCTTCCTTGGGCCTCTTTTATAAAGACACTAATTTCATTCATGAAGACAGAGGCTTCATGACCTAATCAGCTTCCGAAGGCCCCACCTTTTAACTATTGCATTGAATCTTAGGTTTTAACATAATAATTTTGAGGCAGCAGAAACGTTCAGATCATAGCAAAGACCAATACCAGTTTTTGCTGGGAGGTAAGTTTGAGGTGGCACATATATTTATTTGGCATTTCAAATATGTAGGAAGAAATAGTGTCTTCAATGCCTTTTGTCACAGTTTAATTTATGAAAATCTACTGAGACCTACTTTAAGTCAAAAATTATTTTTATGGATAATTTTCTGAATTACGGTATTAATTCTTAAGCTCACTTATAAGACTGCCTTGACAGAAAGGGTGGGAGTATAGTGTAATACTAACAAGGTAAGTTTTCCTGGTGTCAGACGGCCAGTGTTTGAAACCTGCTTGTTTTTCTACCTCCTCACAGAAAAAGTTATTTAACCCCTGTGGGCTTTCATTTCTCCACTTGTTTTTTTCTTTTTCTTTGGTACTGGGAATCGAACTCAGGACCTTGCGCTTGCCAGGCGGGCGTTTATGCCACTGAGCTGTATCCCTGGCTGCTGAGTCCTCCACTTGGTAAGTAAGAATATTAACAGTTTTTTTTTTGTGAGGATTAAAGTTGATAATGTATATTAACTCAGATCTACTTGGAGATCCTGGCACATCAAAAATATTTAGTAACACATATCCATTTTCATTAGATTCTTCAGTAGTTAAATGACATATATAACAATTGTATATTACATGTTATATAATAAATATATTACATATATTGATATTGATATAACCACACACTTAATATTAATACATTATATATTAATATTAATATAGCACATGTGTAAGATTAATGTATTACATATATTAATATTTATATTAATAAAATATAATAAATATTATATATTATGTATATATAATTGAGTAGACCTATACAAAATAACTTTAAAATGCCATTAAGAGAACATATTCAGTGGGGTTCTCTAGAGGAACAAAATCAATGGAGTCTATATAAGTATATATGTATGTACGTTATGTATGTATCCATCTATTTATCTAATAGAATCAGAGGTGAGATAGTCCACAATGGCCATCTGTATGTTGAAGAGCCAGAGAATCCAGGAGTTGCTCAGCCAAAGAAGCTGGAAACCACAAAACAGGTGGCATCAAAGATGCAGCACTAGTTGACACTCAAAGTTTGGAAACTCCCTAGAGATATTGATGTGAGTTGCCGTCGAAAAGCTGAGAAAGCTGGAGTCTGATATCCACACCTGCTGAAGTAGGATGGAGCTTTAAACACTCAAACTTAGGCTGCCCTCTTTCCATTCCATTTCGTGCTAGCTGTAAGCCTATTGGATGGTGTTATCCACACTCTTCCCCTCAGTTAACTGGGCTACATGCCAATCACCTCTGGGACTACCCCTCAAAGACACCCCAAAACATGCTTTACTGAAATACTGGATGTCTCTTAATCCAGTTAAGTTGATAATAATGATTAACACCCATATAGATGTGTAAATAAGAGCTGAGCAATTCTTGGGTTAATAATATCCCTTAGTTATTGTGGGTACAGTGAAGGCTAAATAAAGAGGTGAATGGAATGATTCCAGGGCTCCAGGAGGATCAAAGCCCTCTCACAGAATTCAAGATTCTCTTGGAACTAAGAACAAGACCTTCTCTGGGTGGCCTGTATTTATTTAGTTATCAGAAGAAGGGAAAGGAGTACTAAACAAGGTCAGAATCACTCAAGGACTTTCCAAGTAAGGTATTCAATTAATTCTTAATAAGGATTAAGTTAATCCACCCAGGAGTGAGATGCCTGAGCCTATAGTCTTTATCCAGTTGAGGTCAGATCCAAGTGTCCTTGATTGTGATCTTGTCTTATCCTTTGAGGCTTTATGGCTTTATCCACCATTACAGGCTTTAGTAGGGATTACTGACTCACAGAGGTTCACTTACAATGAGTCTGCCATCCATTTCCAGACAAGGAAACTAGGCCTTAGACAGATTCACAAGTGAACATGAAAAGCCAATTGATTAATTTAAGTCCTGCTCAGGGCTGCTTTGTAGGGGTCTCCATCAAGCAATGTTAGTGTACATATTATTCCTGCATGTTAAAATATGTTTTAAACTGAAATGAGAAAGAAAGTAAAGATATATAATTAAGGGATCAGGATAATTTAGACATTACTTTTGCCAACTATATGAAAGCATAGATGATTTTGTAGAAAAATATAATGTAAAGCTCAAACCAGAAGAGACAGAAAAATCTAGTAGTTTTTAGAACTCTCCCATCACTAAAAAAGCAGCAAGCCCAGATGATTTTGTTATGGGATTCTGTCATCTCTGAGAAACAGATAACTTCATCATTACTTAAGCAGTATCAGAGGATAGAAAGAAAAGAAAGTTTCCAGATTATTGTTGTGAAGATAATATAACACTGATAGTAAATTCTAGGAATGCTAATGCATTTGACTAAGTGCATACATGTATATAGTTATCACCATACCCGAGAACTGTGGACCCTGTTCATTGCAAAACTTGGCAAAAATTCGAATTGAAATATTAATAAATAGAATTAAGCAGCACATGAACAGAGTAATATGAAACATATAACTGTATTCATAAAAGTGTATGAATAGGGTGAAATTTTAGTGTTAGACACTCTATTAATGTATTCATTATTTTAATAGGTTGGGAAAAAACACACAGTCATACCATATATGCTAAAGTCATTTGACAAAATTTAACATTCACTCACTAACCCTAACCCCAACCCAACGCTAACTAATAGAAACTTCTGTAATGTGATGAAAACATATGAAAATCTAGACCCATTCTCACTAAAAATAAGGACAAAAGGATATATTATCTCTCCTGTCATTTATTATGATTCTGAAAATTTTAAGGCAACTAAACAAGAGGAAGAAATTAGTAAGTAAAGTTGCATAGGTAGAGGATCATTTATATTTTTCTTCAGATAACAAAATTACATATCTGGATAGTTGAATACAATTAGTTTAAAACCTTTAACTATTCATGTAACAACCTACTAGAAAATTTAGAAAAGAAGAAAAGTTATAATTTACAGTATCAGGAAAATAAAGGATAAAATACTTAGGAAAAAAATCTCATGAAGTAATGTTCAATATTTGGTAATTAGAAATATTGATTGAGCACTCAGTATTGCCAGGTACTGTTTTAAGCGTTTTATGTGAAACTTCTCATTTAATTCTTACACAGCTGTCTAAGGCAGGAGTCATTATTCTTTCTGTTTTATGTAGGTGGAAATGGAGGCACAAAATGTTTGTGTGACCTGCTCAAGGTCTTATAAGTGTGAGGCCCTTTATTCTTCATCACTATAATTCCATGTAGGCAATATGCACAACAGTAAATAATGTTCATGAAATTGTGAGAAACAAAGTTTTACAAACAGCCGAAGCTATTCCTGCTTTGGAAAACACAGGATTTTGAAGATGTATTTCTCCCTGTTTCATCAGTAAGTTTAATGAAATCTCCATAGAAATACACGGAAGCTTTGATTAAAAACCAGGTCAACTAATACTTATATTGCCAGAAATATTTAAAAAAAGATTAGTAGTAAAGGAGGATTGGCCATATATGAATATTTATTTATAAAGCTATATCATTTTAAATAATTGGGCATAGACACCTGTGTAACAAATACATTTTTGAAACAATAGAGGGAGTTCCAATATTAAGGACAATCAATAGAAATGAAACCTTATTTTATAGGATAGGTGATATTTTAGCTTAATAGAAAAGATGTTCATTAACAAAATTGAATTATATTTTATAATTGTTTTATCTGAAATGTAATAGATATCTTTAAATGTTATTAAATTTTCTTTTACGACATAATTGAGTGATAAAACAATTTTTCATGTTGTATATACTTACTTCCAGTTTTTGTTATTGTGACTATTCTTTAAATAATGTCTTTGAGCACATAAGTTCCCCCAAATAGAATTGCTAAGTTAGAGTACATATATATTCTAATCTTTTAATAATAATTTTAGACATTCCTAGGTTATTGTAATTTACATATTCTGAGGTAGTATTTGGGAGTCATTACATCACTAGATTCTTATAAAGTTAGACACTGTATTTAAGAAATTTTGACTAACTAGACCACTGAAAAAATAGGTCCTATTATTGTTTTTAGCATTATGTAAGTGACTACTCTGGAGATTGAATTTTATTAAATATGCATATTGGTTATTGTCATGTGTATTTAAATACCTATTTAGAAAAGATAAATGCAGTTTTTATTTGGCTAAAATAACTACCTGCATTAGAAACAAGTGAATTGATTATTTATCTCTTTGATCACTAAAGCAGATATTTTTTCACTGAGTTTAAGAATAGTGCCACAAACTATTTTGACTACACTCTTAAACAGTGATGGAAATTGGGCTGGGGATATAGCTCAGTGGCATAAAGTGCCTTCCTGGCAAGCCTGAGGTCATGAGTTTGATTCTTGATATTAAAAAAAAAATCACACAATAGTGATTGAACTCAAAGAATCTACATGTGGAGATTCACCAAGCACCAAATAGGAAAGAAAATCACAGATCAGCACAGAATTTGGATGGTGCTTCTTATGGCAGAATTTTTACAGTCAATTCCTAATTTTTTTTATAATTTCTTTTCATAATAGGCCTGATCATTTAGAATTGTTCCTTCCATGGGGTTGGTTTCATTTCCAACAGTCAAGGGAAGACACAAACATCTCGGTGTTACATTGTCAATTAAACCAAGGTGGAGGAGGGGGCCATTGCTGCAGTGATAAATGAGCAGTCATTTCGATGTTTTCTTTCCAGCAAGTATCAGAGCCAGTCCCACTTTATCTTGTGCTGACTTTTAGCAAGATAGATAGACACACAAAATTTTCAGGTTCACATGGTCTCCTTCAAAAGGGCTTAAACCCTCACCTTCTAGCCAGGCCAGACTTTCATCTTTTTAACTGGAGGGATCCAATTTCTTTTCCTGAATAAAAGAGAATTTTATTCAGATCACTCTGCTAGTGTAGGTTTTTAACCAAAATAAAAGCATCACTGCTTGACATAGTCTTCTAGAGAGTGTCCAAAAAGTGCTATTTCAGATCCTAAAGCAAAGTGATTAAATATACTTACCAGCAGCCTAAATCCTTATTCAGAATTATATATTGTAGGTGTTTAGATGTGCTTATTTGCATAACCTGATAAAACAGCATTGGCCTAAAGTTGATGTAGCAATAAATTACATTACAAGTAGCATATTGCTACCAAAGTAATTGCTCTCGACAGCAAGTTAGAAGTCTATTTGCCTATATTAGTAGATATTACAAATGTCTTTATTTTAAAAGACTGTTAATGTAGTAGTTAAAATATGAACAACCGAAACAATTTCTTTTTTTTGAGCCTAAAATGTGAGATTTAATGTTAAAAAACAACTGATATGGTATACACATGACATTAATGGCTCCAAAGAGAGGAAAAAAACATGTAAAATTATGCATTGCTTATAAGCTGTAAGCATGTTGGCATATATATAGACATCTTCTTAAGACATTAAGATATAATATTTGCTAATGTACACATGATTTGAAAACATAAACTCTTAAACACATGTACAGAAGTCATTAGTAATAAATTATAAACTATGACATCCCTTCAAAAAATTCTTGCTAGAATAATGGACAGTATGAAGTAAAAGTTTAAACACAAGCTAGTGGAAAGATGACAACAGTTAAGGAAAATTCTATTTTGGAGTCAGGTGACAGCAAAATTACTAAAAGCAAAGGAAGCAAGAAAACCTACAAAATAATGAGCCTACTGGATGTACACAAATACATGTCTCTTCACCTGTAGACCTAACATAGTTAGAAGACACTTACCATGTACTTTAAGAAGTAATGTTAAACTCCCATGCTATTGCTTATAAGAAAGTACAGAATTATGTAGCACAACGTATATTTTTCAAGTGGACTTAAAATTATTTAATCAAGAGATCTACTTTAAGACTGAGTTTACAGTATTTATACTTTAGGATATATCCTCTGCATGTGTATTTTCTGGAAGAATAATTGATATCTCTTTTTTTATGTAACTCTTTTCTAGGTTTAAGCTACATGAAAAGTGATCAAAGGATTTGGAAAATATATGTTATAACTGAGACCTTTGTAATTCACAGGGGTTTGATAAAATATTCTTTCTGTGGTGCAGTGTAACTGATAACTTGGTTACATCAGTTATATTAATGTTTTCTTACAATGTTGTATTTGTCACAGGAATTAAACTAAAAGGACTACAAGAGTTCCCATGTAATATACATTCATATAAATTTCTCCACTGTGCAATGCCATGTTTAATGAAAAGTCACATAAAAATGAAGATTTCTCATGTTCTGTATTTGTACTAACACTTGAAATTGTAGGGTTTGTGATGTTATTTGCGACACACAATATCTTCTCACATTACTTACACAGGGTTTCTTTTAGTGGGAGTCCTTTCATATATTTCAAGGCAACTGGAAGAATTTAACGGTTTCCACATATTTCCTTTCATTTGAATTCTTTCATGCATTTCAGCTGAGGAAAAAAAAACCCTTACTACACTGTTCATACATGTTGTGAGGCCCTTCACTATGAATTTTTTTCCAGTAGAAGTAATTTCTATGCGGAATTTAAACTCAGAAATACAGAGGGAATAAATCTGACAGTAGTTTGTTCTATTCATGTAGATGTGTAGGAGTAAGGGCTTTTACTATTAGGAGCAAAAGCCTAGGCTATGGAGATCTACTGGTGATCTTAGGAACTAGCGTCAAAAAACCAGCATATATAATTACATTCTTTATTAAGTAGAATAAAATGTCAGGTTCAAACCATTTGTTAGTGCTTTAAAATGACCTCTAAGATGCAGGAGTTGGACGCTACCAAAACAAAACAATTTGGACACAGGTAATTCTCGTGGGTACTGGGTCACCTGTAGGGCACCGGAGCCCAGTAGCAGGTGTGAAGACCTGCCTGGGACCTGGGGGGAAATGTTGCAGGAGAATGAGCTGAAATCTCCCTTGCAGACCTCCAGGCTGTGGCCTCAATCCCTCAGGCTAGGAAAGGGCATCTTGGCCAGCAGGGCAGGCTGCTGCTGTCACGTCTCTGTCTCCACAGGTGAAGTCACATGTCCAGCCGTCCAGCCGGCTGGGAGAGCCCCTTGAGGCCAGGAGCAAGTGGGAGGATCCCGCCTTCCGCGCCAGCACCGCCCGGGGTGAGAGGGACTGTCCTCTCTTGTACTGCCCAGTCAATTTGTCAAGGTTCCGCATTGCGTAAAGAGCTGTCTCCCCGACCTAGTGACAAATTCAAATAAATTGCAGTCACTTTTACTATGCACTTCAGTTGGCCCCTGGGCTTTAATGGTTCTGCTTTCCAGACCTCCGGGGAGGGCTCGCTAAGCCTCTGAGCAAACCTCAAGGCCCCTGTTTGGCCCCACACCCTCATCCTGCCCTCCTGGCTTCCTGGGGACACTGGGCGGAGTTGCGGATCACCGCTGGCACTCTGGCAGGATCTGAGGGCTGAAGTGTCCTCTGGAGTCCCCAGAGTAAGAACTGCGGGTAAAGCCGCGCATCTTCCTTGCAGCCCAGCCTGGTGTACTGTTTCTCTGCTCTGGGATCTTTGCTCCCTTCCTTTGCCCTCCTCCGCTTGCTGCTTTAAGCCTGAGAAATTAAAAATAACTTCCACGTCTATTTAGCCAATCAATTCCATCTTACCCGATTTCCTCTGGAGTCTTTAAAGCTTTGATCCCCAAACTTACAGCCCCATCTTTCCCACCCCATCCGACCCCTTTGGGATCCCACTGGTTGCCTGCTCAAAATACCTGCTGGCGCCAGAGGAAATTCACTTGTAACAGATACCCATCGAGTGTAAAACTAACACTCCGCTTCCAGGGTCATTTTCCTCCCCATCTTCTGCCCCATCAACTTGTCGCTTAGCAAATGCTATCACGAGGAATTACTGTGCATCTGAGTGCGGGGCTGGAAGATTTGGAAACTCTTTAATAGAGCTGATGATTGCTATCTTGCACGTGGCGACCTGCACCCTGCCCTTCCCAAGCTGGAGCAACATTGGTCTGTGAAATTAACACGAGGCCTAGGATGGATCCACAGGTCATTTGTAAAAGGGGTCACAGTGACTTGACTACAAAATATCTAAAATAAAAGAATTATTCGGTTTGCTTCTAAAATCATTATCAGAGTAAAAAAAGAAATTCACAGAAAGCCTCAAAAACTCACTCATTTTCTTTGGGCGATAAACTCATGGTAAGATTTAGCAGAGAGATTCCAATTTTGCAATAAACTTACTTCCAGATCCGTTTGTATCACATGGGTAAAGTGAAATATCTTCAAGAAAATCCATGTTTTATGACTACAGATGGCCAAGATGTTGAGAAACATGAAACTGGCCTCAGAGAGAAATGATAAGTATAACAGGAGATGTAACTTGTCTTTCCAGCCATTTGTAAGTCTCAAGTGGGTTTATTCCAACAAATAACAACATTATTGTGATATTTCTTTGCACAGAAGAAACAGTGGCCTGGCAATGAAATATTTTTGACTGTTACATTTTCTCATTGAATTTTCTTATCTAATATCTGAACCCTCGCAAATTTTACTTTTTACAGATCACTTGGCATGACAGCAAAGATTGAAATTCTTGAAAGCTCTGGAAGGAAAGACTCTGCTGCTTTCATGTCTCTAAATATTTGTGTTTCTGAGGGAGGAAAGTGGATAATTGTAGGTTGATTTGTGTGAAGATTCTCTTGGCAATTTGGAAATGTAGCTGGTAGGTGTCTTTCAGAGGAGAAAGTGTGGCTCTGGAGTTGTTTCTGCTGTGCCCTGGCTTTGTGCCCCTGAGCCCAGTTCTAAGTTCTCAGTAGATGCAGAATTCATTTTGATTGATCACCAGGGGCGATGGCCTATGCAAGGCCCCTACTTCAACTTCACCTCTGAAGTCACTTATATCAACTCCAGATTAGCTTAGTTTATTTGGGGTACAATTTTCAGTAAAGATCCACGCTGCTTCACAGTTTATTTTGTACCGCAGCATCACATTTATTATGGTCATGAACTTCTGGAACTATGATGAGCAAAGTCTTCCCATTTATAAATCGGTTTTGGAGATCTTCCCTAATTCCTTGATTACAGATGGAGTTTAAACAGGGGTTAAAGATAAGGTACAGATTTGCCCTGTGGTTAGTAAGATACTCCTTCAGGAAAAGATCTACCACAGTTTAGAGATTTGGAGCTGCAAGTGATATTCAGTTTTTGTTACTTGAAGTATTTCTTATTTATAGGATTTTCCAGGTTGTTTTTCTGCCAAAAGGAAGTGGCAGAATATATCAGCATATATATATATATATATATATATATATATGTATATATATATATATATATATATGCTCAATATTTACCAAAATTAAGTGTTGTTTTCATGCTTGTCAGCATTAATGTGAAACTAACCACTTACCCTGGGTGTTATCAAAGGCTACTTTATTTTTAGACAAGTTATTAATATCAAAAGTCACAGTGTTATCCTAGGAGACAGCATCTTTTAGGTTCTAGCAAAGCTAGGATGATTTTAGAATACCAGGGAGAGAATACCACATACTCTGCATTTTGCAACTAGATGTAACTGGTGTTTCCTTAACCTTTCAGAGAGCATGAGGGAGGGACAGGGAGGATGTGTCTCAGGATTACCAGTTTGGACTTCTAAATTCGAAATTATAGGATTTATTTGACAGTTAAACTCTGCTGGGCTAAACTTTTCTTACTCCAGAATATTTTGGTGAGTGATAGAGGATAACACTGTTATTTCTGATATTATTAACTTGTCTAAAAATAAAGTAGCCTTTGATAACACCCAGGGTAAGTGGTTAGCTTCACATTAATGCTGACAAGCATGAAAGCAAAGCTTAATTTTGGTAAATATTGAGCAAATTAATCCAGCCTTAGGAAAATAGCAATAACAAATCAGTACATAACAAAAGAACAACATAATAATAATAATTTCATGTCCACTGTGATGAATATATCACTTCTGAGTACCTTTTTTGATTTAATTTGTTTAAAAAGATTCAACTAGCACCTTTCAGAATACCTAACAAGTTTTGGAATTCAACATTTATATGGCACATAATCTGTAGCACATAACAGTTCACTAGTTTTGAAATAACTGACTTAATTTCAATGGAATGAGTGATTACACTGTGTGAAATAAATTATTGAGCTGGTGGCTGTTACTACATGGTTAATAATAGTTAATAAATATGGATATATCAAGGGTATATTTTTGAGGAGAGTATGATTTTAATCTTGCTATCATAGTTGAGCCTGAATAATTAAGATCTGCCCATAAGATTCTTGGAATTTTCGTATTTTGGAAATTTCATAACAATGAAATAACAGAATATGTAGGCTTTTGTGATATTGTTTTAAAAGCCTTTCGTATTTTTGTAAATATCCCAAATTTAAACAGTGAGAAAAAAAAAAGCAACAGTGTTGAGCCATGGAAATGTCATTATCTCTTAGAGTAGAGGAGATAGTAATTTTCTAGTGAATTTGAGTTATATAAAAAATGAAGTAGATGACTAAACTTCCAAGTAAATCCTTTTTTTTTTTTTTTTTGGTACTGGGGATCGAACTCAGGACCCTGTGCTTGCTAGGCAAGCACTTATTCCACTGAGCTATATCCCCAGCCCCTCTTCCAAGTAAATCTAAACTCAGATAACTATCCAAACTTTCTCTTTGCTTTTTTTTAAAAAAACAATTTATTGACATGTCATCTACATACCATATAACTGACTCAGTGTACACTTAAAAGATTTTTTAGTATATGCAGAGCAGAGTACAACATGTATACACTCTAATTTAAATATTTTCATCCCCCTTTCTCCCAGAAATATTTTGCTTGATTATTCCTCTCTCTCCAGCTCAGTCCCACACAACCATGAATTTACTTTGTCATAGGTTTGTTTATTTTGGAAGTTTCGTAACAATGGCATAACAGAATATGCAGCCTTTTGTGATTTACTTCTTTCTCTTGGAATATGCTTTTTTAAGGTTCATGTGTGTTGTAACATGTACCAGTACTTTATTTCTTTTTTTATTTTAAAAAGTAAAGGATATTAACAAACAGACATCCATTTATAAAATAGCATAAGAACAATACAAGCAATACTGAATTACAGACAAAGTGGTAGGAAATCAATAATGGTGGTTGTATTATACATTGATATCTTCGAAGTGGTTTCTCAGGAAAACAACTAGAGACATGCAAAACTGGTCAAACAATCACTAACTGATCTTTTGAGCTAAGTGATAGAAGTCAGCAGTACAACCATGTTTTATTTCTTTTTAAAGATGAATAACATTGCATTGTGTGCACATAGTATATTTTATTTATTTCTTCATTCATCAATTAACAGTCCTTTTTTCATTTTTGACTACTATGAATAATGCTGCTATAAACATTCATATACAAGCAGATTCATTATAGTTATAATGTCCGGCATTGTAAGTATTCTACCCATGTTCTGCAGATGTAGAAATCAAATACCGAGGGAACAAAACCCAAAAAGGCAAGGGAATTCTACTTCTCAAATCCTGTCAGAATATTATCTAAAGTATAAAATGGATATTCCATGGGAATTTAGGAATCACAATAGCAAGCATCCAAAAATTCAAACTACTTGAGAGAAGTTAAATTTGTATAGTATGTTAAAGTACAATTTCCAAGAAAGTATAAAAACTTTCTGCCTCAGGATGTTATAAAGATGATACATCGATTCAACTAGGACCTTTCAGAATACCTAACAAGTTTTGGAATTCAACATTTATATGGCATATAATCTGTAGCACACAACAGTTCACTAGTTTTGAAATAACTGATTTATTTCAATGAAATGAATGTTTACACTGTGTGGAATAAATTATAGAGCTGGCGACTGTTACTACATTGTTAATAATAATTAATAAATATAGATAATTCAGAAAATAAAGTCTGTTTTGCCAACATCTGCAGCATTTCTGCAAAAATTTAAGAGTATGTGACTTTTTAAGGAAATAATGTGGATCTTTTTCAATTTGCAAAAATGAATCTTAAGGATAGATCTTAATTATTCAGGCTCAGCTGTGGTAGCAAGATTAAAATCGTAATCTCCTCAAAAAGATATCCTTGACTTGTTTGTAATCTTAGTACTCCAAATCCAGGATTATATTTCATTTCAAAGAAGCCACAGGCATTCCCAAGCTATGAGGTTGAGAGGTAATGCGTCGAGATTCAACAGAACTTAAGTGCTTTCCAATTCCTTTTCTCTCAATGTGTCCTTTTGATTAACCACCTCTATACTCTAAACCTGGATATAAGCTATATCCTTAACTTGAAGTAGCTTGTAAAAAATTTTTTTCAGAAAAAATGGTTTTGGAACTGCATGAGGTCAGTGGTCGGAGAATGGAATTTTAAATATAGTGGAATAGTGCCTATACTATGGTGTTCACAAGAAAGTACTATACTAAGTTGACATCTTCTTTTCCAAAGTTCTTACTCCCTTTCCTTCCATCTAGCACATTCAAAGAGATCTTGCACAGCAAACATCCCTCTGGGCCTTGGTAAACCTGCTTCCCAGGGGTCCTACACACCAGCATGCATATTTGGGTGTTATACACAATAGGACGGTATTTCTATGCAACAAAGAATCTTACAACTATTTGCTAATGTGCTTGGGCATCCTGGGCATAGAATTCTTCATCAGAGAATGTTTCTCTAATATTCTTTTTTGAGGGCAGGGGAAATGAGGCCTGAATTCCTTTCATGGATATAAATAACAGTCCTTCTATCACCTGTATTTGTTTGTCTCCTTAAAGACACAATGTGTTCATCACTTGCCTGTGGCTCACAGAAAGGACAACGCCTGAAACCCACAACTTAAAGGAGGAGAAGTTTATTCTGGTTCATGGTTTCAGTTTCAGGCAGAAACAGCGTGGCAGAAGGGCCTGGTGAAGGACAGCTGCTGATCATATAGCAGCCACGAAGCAGCAAGACAGAGAGGAGGAGCCAGGGGCAAGAACAACTCTTCCAGATCACAGCCCTGAGACCTGCTGCTTCCAACCAGGTCCCACATGCTAACAGCACACGCAGCAGTAAACTCATCAGTGGTTTAATCCACTGACTATAGTGCTCCACTGATCTAGTCGCCTTCAAAAACCCCACTTCTGAACAGATGTGACTTTCTGGGAGATTTGAGATCTAAATCCTAACATTTTACTTCTGGCCTCCCAAAGACTCATGTCTGTCACATGACACAAAATGCATTTAGTGCATCTCTAAGAGTTGCCAAAGTTGTGACGGTTTCAGCCCTGCTGGAACGACTCAAGGCAAACTCTTAGCTATGAGTCTATATAATTAAACACTTCCAGTGTACACTGGTACAGGGTAAACATTCCCATTCCAAAAAGAGAAACATGCAGATAGAAATGAATGGGACCAAAGAACAAAATCCAACAGGCAAACATTAAATGCCATGTACTATAGTTCCATGTCCAGGAACTGGGGCAATTTGAAGTTAGTAGACTTCAAAGGCTTAGGTAGCCCTGCTTCTACAGCACTGCTGTTTTCAGACCACCAGGCCTCTCTCGGACTGGCTCTCCTCACTGTCTACAGCTTTGCTCAGCAGATAATCCATGTATCTGATATTTCCTATTTCTGGGATCTTCATTACACTTTTGACTTCACTTTGACAGCTTCACACACTGCCTTCTCAGGGGCACACTGCCTGCTCTCTCAGGCTTTCTCCTGTAAGCTGCTTAGAAGCCTCCACGACCTCACAACTCTTGCATTCTGCATGTCTGAAAAAGCAGCATGTTGTGGATGATGCCAATGTTATTTATCTATCATCTATTTATATATCTGATTCTTTGATGTCCTGAGAAGCATTTACTACCTTCTTTCCATTAAACAAGTGCTTTTAATTCATTTTTTTTAAACCTAGAAAAGAAGAGTAGAATGCTGAGGAATTGTTTTTTAATCCAATCGAGTCTTTCTGGTAAAATGAAAAGACACTGCCTTCAGAAACTCTGGTTAATTTATTTTTAAGAAATCCAACCTTCCAGGGTAAACCAGGTGTATAGCATCACCTAATGTTGATCATAGGAAGACTCTTTACTATGACTTTTAGTTTTAAGTAAGTTATTTCATAGTTTATTAAAGTCAGAGGTTAAAAACATGCATGTATCATTGAATATTAACTAAAACACTTAGAATAGCAACATTCTTGTGGCTAATAATGCAAAAAAGTTCTAAAAATTATCAAAATGCCCTTTATTGAAGTTTTTTCTTTTGCCACTGACCTATGGGATATACTTACAGCAGATAAATGGGCCTGTTTCTTGATAGGAAGAGTAACCAAGAAGACCATCTATAAGAACAAAGGTATGAGGTCTGTCTTTTTCTAAAAATATATCAAAATATACAGCTATATATTGCCTTTGGCAGATGAGATTTGTTATGTCTTTGATAAGCTTGAAGACATTTATGGAAAAACAGTGAACATAGGCATTTGTTTCTTTATCATTTGAAAAAAATGTATTAGTTGAGTTGAGGTTCCAGAAAGTACTTATTTCTTAGAATCTGAGTCATTAAAAATTTTCAAGTACACACAAAATGTTTGAAATAGTTTTTAAAGTATTGAACTTAGCACACTATATTTTAGCAAATATATAAGAGCAAGCTAGATTTAGGGGATTTAGAACAAGACTTTGAAGTATCTTAACTCTCCTTGAGAACCAAAAAGTTGTTTATAACTAGCTTTGCTTTGTAGAAACAACACTGATGAGATGTTTTAAAATTTTCTTGTTAAATTTTTATAAGAATATTTTGGTCTGGGAAAGGAAGCAGCCATATTATAAGGTGATTTCATATCACTGATTTATTTAATCTCAGGAAAAGAGAACAGGATGCTCTGCTGGGAAGTTAGTCAGTGGCTTGTATACATGAAGCAAGTGAAAATATGGAAAGTTACACTAACTTTGGATGGACGTAATAATTTTAAATCAGAATATGAGACCAGTGAGCCAGCATCTTTAGTAGATTTGTCTTTTTCTTTTGTTGTTAAATTAATGGAACATAAAACATTTTCACACAAGTTTCAAGGTAGACTGTGAAATTACTGAACAGATCATATCCACTAATGCATGTTTTTTGTGAAGTTTTACTTTTGTGATTTTACTAAATCAGAATTTATTTAGACAGATCTAGCAATGAGCAAAACATTTCAGTGTTTGCTGTATGCGGAAGAGTTTGTTTTCTTTCCTGTTTACTTTGTTTCTCATCCACTCTTGGTTATGTGTTTTTATAAGTTTTTTGTCAAGAGAAGGGAGAGATATCTGGGGTTTTGCTTGGGGTTGAGTGCTTGCCTAACAAATATGAGGTCTTGGATTTGATCTTCAGCAAGATAGTGTGTTGCGTGTTTTGGTATAAAAAGCTAGTCACTGGATCTTGCTAGATTGAGATAAACTTGATCTTTTGTTAGTCATTGGCTCAGCACTCATACCCTCATCCAGAGCTGTAATTTGGGGTGAGGAGGCTAATTATAACTAGATTTGATTTGTGTACACCTAGCGAAAGACCTCAGAGGTCTTTCCTAGGGTGACCTTCTCATCCATCTGTGGATGATATCACTGAAGTCCTGGATGTTAGGTTGTATGTCCAAATTCCCCGGGCTACATGGCCAAACCTGCTTCCAGAAATCCCTTTCCCAGAAATCAAAGACTTGTGCAATACTTGCTGCTATGTAAGGCCTTTAGGCTTACAAAATACTGTAGGAATTTGGAATTAGCACTTGCATTTAAAAATCAAGACTATGCACATAAAAATTCAAGTGTCTAAATTATCTCGAGCAAAACCTTGAAAAACCACACTTCTTTTCATAAAGTAACAGGTGGGAAGGAACAGCGATTGCCCCCTTTTTGCAGGTAATATACATTTATTCTCTACTGATCTCATATAAGCCACCGGGCCCTGTAGGATTTTAAGCTTGCACCTTCTGTGCCCTATCCCCAAGCACTGACACTGTGAGGACTGAGTCTTTATGGATAGTCGTGAGTATTGCCAAATATAATTTCTTAAAATGCCTTGGTTTTATTCTTTGTTCCTCTAATTTGAGAATCACCACAAAAGAAGGAAAAGAGAGAAAAAAATAAAGAAAGGAAAGTAAATGAACCTAAACTTCAGCTTGGAGTACTTAGTATCAGACCAAGTTGGGAAGCATGGCTTAAGAATGTGGTGTTGTCAGTTCTGTGACAGAGGGGTAGGCACGGAAGAAGAGCAGCAGGGGCAATAGCCTTGGTCCTTTGCTCTCCCCGAGACCAAATTTGGACAGCTGAGGTTGGTGCAACAGCCTAAGTGTCTTTTGCTCTGGACTCCTAACTCCTCCGCTGATATTCATTTCCACAGTTATTAATACATTAACTTTACCCTGTACAGGATCCTGAAACCTCACCCATGTTTAATACCTCAATGTGAAAAATGCATTGTTAAATCTTGACTTACATGTAAAGAGAATGTGTTTACTTTCTATGTCATTTCCAGGATACACCTTTTGCAAGCAAATTATCACAATTTGTTAGGGCTACCTAGTTACATAGATCCATAAATGCTTTTCCAAGATAGAAGTGGATTCCAAGGTGGCTGTTAGTATCATAATTAAGGGTGAGTGACAGAACATTTTACCTGGGTAGCAGGTGGCAAAGGAAAGTAATATAGGACCCAAGTGGAATGCCAGATAAGGTACTTATTTTTCCTAAGCTATATAATGCTGAAACTTCCCTCTTGAAGACATTGGAAATTAGGATTTGCTTTGAGGTTCCATTATTCATTTGTCATATAGGGTAAAATTTTTATATGTGCTGTGGTTGAAACTTCTAATGTACCTGTAGCATTTTTGTAGGATTATTTTCATCGCTTGCCTCTGAAGGAGCAAACATCTTGCTTACCTGAAGATTCATCTTCATAGCTGCAGTCTTTGCCCAGGACCAGTTTAATGTGAGGAAAACACTAATCTAAGCAGAAGCGTGCAAAACGCATGTGCGTGAAGTCATTTCTCCTAATATACATGTTTTTTGTTAATTTTAGTTCACATCACTTTGCCAAGCTACTTCCAGCACCGTTTTCTGGTTAACCTCAGTAAAGGAGTCCTTTCCTATCCTTCACCACTGTTTACGGAGGCTGTTGATCAGTTTTATTTGGGTTTTAAAATGCCATAGACATTATATCCAAAGAGAATATTTAAAATATAGCACTTTAGACATATTTTTTCTTGGTTCTCATCATAACTCGATAATTAGAATGTAAAAGACTAATTCCTAAACAGTCTTTGGCTTAAAAACACACAGAATTTGGGGGGGGGGCACAATGCTCGACTACAGTTTTTGTCTAGTGTTTGTACCTTGCATGTCGCTTGAGAATACTTTGAAGTAAAAACTGTGCAGAGGTTCAATTATTTTTTGCTGTAGAGACAGCCCCAAAGCCGTGTCCATGCTTATGCTAACCCAATTATATATAACCCAATTATATAAAGAAATGTAATGCTACTTAAATTTTAATAAGCCAATGGTCTGAAAAAGTAACATTATTATATCGGATTATACTTTATATTAAAATGATTACCCCCAATATTTGCAGTATTCACTGTCAGACATCTAAAATGTCAGTGATTAACCAGCACCCTGAAAAGGTTCCCAAAGGGAAGAGAATACAGACAGTAAAGAATAGCAGTGAAAATACTTTTATCTTTCAGATGGATTTTTTAAAGTTTCAGAGTCATGTATTCTTCTGACAATCACTGAAATTATGAAGTGATAAAATCCCCAACTATGAGCATTGTGCTGATCTGAATTGTGTCCCTTTAAAATCCATGTTTATCAAGGACCTATGAATACAACCTTATTACAAAATAGAGTCAGATATAATCAAGTTAAGATGAAGTCATAGCGGATTTAGGGGACCCTCGCCAAGTATACTGGTGAGATTTTGGTACAGACACAAGTGTATTAGTGAGACGTGGATACAGACACGGAGGAAAGAAGATCACATGAAGATGGAGACAGAGATCGGGCTTGGGAAGCCACAAGCCACCCACAGAATAAAGGACTGAAGGAAACCGCAAGAATCTGGGAGAGGTAAGAAAGGACCTTCCCAGGGGCATTTGAGAGTACAACCTTGCTGACACCTTCATTTTAGACTTCTAGTCTCCAAAACTGCATGACAACACATTTCTGAGGTCTTAGGTACCAAAAAAAAAAAAAAAAGGATATAATTATTTTTGACAGGTTTAGCTTTGAATTTTTTAATTTAAAAAGTTATTTATTCATTAATTGCTTTTGCAGAGCTAGCCAGCCCTTAAACTTTTCAAGGAGAAAACATACCCGCCACATTCCTGAAAAACAGGAGATCCGTGTTTTAGCTCGTGTCACTTTACTAGTTGTATACATGTGTGGAAGAAAGAGTCAAGATTTTGAACAAGATAGTAAATATCTACCCATTCACTTATAGGTCAAATTCAAATAAAATAATACAAAGATAGAAACCCTCACTTAATCTCTGACTGAATCATTATGTATCGTCAGTCATCAGTTGACACTGTGCCGAGTACTGGATTGGAGGATTCAGAGGTAGGATAAAAGCTGCCCTGGTCTCAAGTTGCTCTCTGCACAGTGTGGATGAACGACCTAACCAGAGATGCTCTAGAATAGGCCAGTAATGCCACAAGTGCTAACAGGTACTAACACTTCCAAGTTATTGCTTCCATATTGGCTCATTTTTCTCATCCTGCTCTTGCCCATCCTAAGGGATCCGAGACAGGGCAGACAGAAGCTATTGGGAAGGGAAAGGCTGTCTTGGTCAGACTGCAGGAAACAAGGGGCAAGTTGGACACTTTCATCCAGGCAGAGCGACAGAGAGGAGGAGCTGATAAAGGATGTGAGGGCCTAGGACGCGGAATTCCCCATCGTTTCCCCTGGGGTAGAGATCTCATATTCTGGGTCTCCTCCTGTGTCAGGAGGAAGAAATTAAGAAGAGAGGGGCACAGGTTTAGGCTGGGGAAAGGCTCCCTGGAGAAGCGTCTGGGCTCCTGGGCATCTGGCACCGGCACCTGTGCTGGCTGTGGGCTACCAGGATAGGAGGGTTCAGCCCAGGCGGACATTGCACAGAGCTTGAGCCTGGAGGACCGCGAGCTTCTACCCAGCCTGATTCAGCAGGGTCACATGGTGAGAGGACAAGGGATCAGAGGAAGCACAAAGCCATGGAGCACATGCCTTCCCTACCAAATCCAAACCAAAACCAGCAAACAGTTCACAGTGAGGCTCCGGAGGAGAAGAGGAAGTAGTGGAAGTGGACAGAAGAAACCAAAATAACAACTTGAAGTCCCGAACATTTACCCAAGTAGAAGATGGGGAGAGGTTATAAAATGTCAGCAGCTCCAAAAAGCTGCGTGGTCTTCACAAGGATTGAAGTAGCCTGGAGGACAAAGATTGGGAGAAGCTTGCCTTACGGGTTTCCATTTCTAGCTTCCAGTGGTCCCTGTATGCATAGTTAAATTTCTGCATATCAGAGCAGAATAAATATAGGAATAAAGTATCCCTGAAATTAAGAATGCGTCTTTCCTGAGTAGATCTGTATATCTATATTTATACCCTCATCTATATCTATTGCTATTTCTGTTACTCAGTTTCTGGGCATTTTCTTCTTATTTCAAACATGCAACTTAATGACAGGTTACTTTAAATCATGCCACATAAAGATCAAAATATCACTTCTCCCTGGCTTTACTTACCTCTGTGAGTGAGTCAATGGTTCTTTTTTAAAAAATCAAGAGTATAATTGATCTTTAGTACAAGGGATCACTACCAGAGGGACATATCCTCAAGGGAGTGTTCTACAGGACTGGTTTGGCTGGACAGAATGAAGGCTGGATCCCACAACGGGCAGAGAAAGGCTCTCAGGCACCAGGAAGGCAGGGTACCGAAATGAGTAGGCACAGAAGAAAAAAATAGGTGATCTGCCACTCTCATAAGGAGCTGTCTTAATTTCATCACACATGTAAATTTTGCCACGTTTAAGAGATATAACTACATTTGGTGTTTAACCTTATTTTATTTTAAATTACATAGAAAAGGTACAGAATCTTTTCAGGGTTTATGCTATGTGAAAGTATCACTTGGTCCTGTGTAGAATAGTACAATTAAAAAAAAATAATACTATGAGGGTCTTTCTCATCTACTTTAAGAGGGAATTCTTTTTTATTAGGTAAAACGAGACTATGAAAGTTGTCTAAATCAAAGTGGAGTTGTTCCTGCCAGCTTAGCAACAATAAAAACAACAAAAGGAAGTAAAGCTGAGGGGTGATAGAGGAAGGGTTCTAATGCCTGATTACCTGATAGAAACTATCACAAAAGATTTGGTCAGACCCATAAGCATGCAAAAAATGCCCCTACCATCTTTTACAAAAAGCCTTGCTATGAGGACATCAGTCTCAAACTGACTGTTATCCTAAAAAAGAACAGTAAGAGGAAGATAATTTCTCACCTATTTTAAAGTGTGAATTATTTTTATTAGGTAAAATGAGAATGAAAAAGTTAAATTTTGCACTCTTGTTAATCACTGTGGGCACCAGTTACAGTTGGAAATTACACTGAAATGAGGAAATCCTCTTCATTTGTTCTCTAAAAATTTCCCTTTGTGTCAGTCTCTTTGAATATGCCCATAGTTACTGTCCTCACTGTCGTGCCCTGCTTTCAAAGTGAAATATCATTGTTCTTTGGAGACTTTCTTTGAGTTTTAAAAAACTTTTAAGGTGACAAATCAATTCTTATTTCTTCTACCCAATAGGGGTCAGCAACACGCAAGGTCTTATTTCAACTGACTCTTTCTTTAAAATTTGTATTCACATTATATTATAGTAAATATTGTGCAACCATATATAATTATAATATGCACTTATATCCATAAACAATATTTACGCTATGTATTATATAAACATGTATTACACATATTATATGTAATTTTTCAATAAAACAAAGATATGTGTCTGTTCATGTTAGAGTACGTATATATATAATGAACTTTCTTACTCAAGTACGCAGGTGTTCCAGTGCCTTAGCAGAGAGCTTTGCAGAGTGGAGTTCTTTGAATCCTTTATCAGTCCTGAGATATCTGAAAATTATCTGTGAACTTTTGCTACTCTGATTCTTTTAAGCGATACAGACTTCAAAAATATACCAAGTTGCTTCAGAACACCCAGTGGAGTAGTGATTAGTATTGCTTATAGATAACAGCAGATGACATGTAAGTGTTCGCCACGCAGAACATGCCCAGCGCTGCACTTGCGCTATCGCACTTGCTTTAAGTAGCCTGATACTTCCAGTGTGTCTTGCACTTTTCCACGTACTAGACACTATGCTTAACACTGTGGTATGTACTATTTGATTTGTTTTTCTAACAACCTTACAAAATAGGAGGTGTTATGAGTACTACTTTAAAAAGGAGAAAACTGAAGCTTTATGAGGTTAAATAATTAACTTAAAGTTGTACTGTTGGAAGTGGTGGAACTGGGATTCAAGCAGGCAGGTTGATATTAACCTACCTTATTATCCCTATGTTGCAGAGAAGTTGGTCGAGTGTATTCAGAGGTAAATAAAATCATGTTACTCTTCTAAGCAATACGCTCTAGTGAATCCATGTTCTTTCTAATCATGCACAATGGCCTGTGTGTTCTAGTTTTCTGCTACTTTGATGTTACTTCCCATCCCTTCCTGGCTGTCTACCACCCATAGCTTTCTTTTTGCTGATCTGTCCCTACTCCATACAAGGCCTTCCTATCTCCAGACCTTCACAGGGGCTGTTTCTCTGTTGGGAATACTTTTCTTCCAGATATCCACACGGCCCACTCTCTGGCCTCCTCAGAACTGGTCAAACATCACATCAGGAAACTCCTTATAGTTCTGCTTTATCTTGCCACCATCCTCCGTCCCCCCAATGTGCCTACCCGTGCGTTCCTTCTCTCCTTCCTTCATCCTTTATACTTTTTCTTGAATGTTCATTTCTGTTTTTTATTTTAAAAACTTTGGTTAGTACATGTTTGCACAACGTAACGGTTGCATTCCTCTCAGGGAGTTGGTACATATCTGGAAGACGCCTTAACTCTTTCCCCTGCCCTTTCCCTGCCCTCTCTCCTGCCTCCCTATTAATGTCCAAAATATAAAAAGACAGGTATTCCCATTTATTTATTTAATTCAGAACACCAGCATTTACCAAAAAAAAAAAAAAAATCCTGGCATAGAAATGGGCCTTTAGTAAGCATTTTAATGAATGACAAGGTTTAAGGCACTCACCCAAGGTCACAGAGTTAGTAATAGGTAAAATGAGCTTTGTAACAAAGCCAGTATTGAGTTTGTCCACATATCAAATTCATAAACTGTCTTCCTGGGCCCTTCTCTTAAGTCTCTTGGTCTTTAATTATAACAGACCAAGTGAACATGAATAAACAAACCAAACAGGAAAAAGGCAGCATTTGTTACTGTCTCTTAAAGTGGGATACTTTAAAGTGAGATCAAATCAGAGGCCAGGTCAGGGAAAGGGGACACTGGTCTTTAACAGAAAGGGAGTTGACAAGTGATGAAGTCAGGAATGTGCTGATGTTTCTGGGCTGCATGAAGGGGCAAAGTGTGGGAAGGACCTGGGTGAAGTTGGTGTTGGGTTAATTAATTAGGGTGGGATGCCTGCATGGTTAAGGGGAGGAAGGAACCGAGGGGATTGATTTGGAGTGGACTGGAGTCTCAAGTAGCAGTTACAAAGGGTCCTGGAGGCACAGGAAGGATAGAAGTGTTGGGTACAGCTCAGCTTGGCTAGTGGCCAAAAAAACATGTCAAATATTAGTGAAAACAGGCCACAGCTGCTGCACTTTACAAGCTAAATGGCAGGCCTTCCCCCAGCCCCGCCAGCCCACCCTGTATCCTGTCCTGGAATAGTTCTTTTCTCCCTACACAGCCAGTCATTACTCAGCTCTCACTCGAGGGCATACAAGAAGGAGAGGGATGCTTAGGCCCCGGTGCTAATGGGAAAGGGTTTGGAGCACTGAAGACTCAATCCCTCCTGTAACTGAGAATTTAATGTTCCTGGTCTGAAACCCTGTCCCTTTTGTTCCCAGGATAGTTTTCAAAATTGTGGTTTCTTTCCTTTAATCGCATGATTTCTAAATCGATAACTTCTAATACTCCTAGAATATGTATTGTTTTACTTCTTCAAAATATATTTGTAAATTGCTCCTTGCTAGAAAAAGTTCTAGATATCTCAGAGTAAAACTTATGTGGATATACATGTATGCATGTATTTATATGTATACATGTATACACATATATGTAGCTAGACTTATGTGTATACAGAGAGATATACTACACTGGAGAGTTTAAGTGTGGAAAGAACAAAGCAGAAACACAGACTGTCACTGAATCATAAAGTTTGGTTGAGCTACTTGGTAACATGTTTCTCCTGCACCCCTAGCCCCTGAGTATGTCCCTCTCTTTATCCAACAAGTCCTAGGCAGCAACTGTGTGAATTCTGAAAGCACCAAGCTGGGTTAAAATTGAGGCTCTGCTACTTGCTTGCTGTGTGACAAATTATTTAGTCTTTATGCTCCTTAATTTTTCTCAACTGTACAATAAGGCCTCAAGTATTTCTTAGCTAAAAGGCCTGATGTAAAGTTAATTAAGTGTATATATACATAGTTGGCACTAAATGACAAATAGTCCTATTATTTACAGGCACTATAAATTCCTGAGTTATTTTTGTGCATATGTGGAGCCTTACCTGCATCTATTCTGGCAGCTTATTACATTTTTAACCCAAAGAGGACAGGAAACTTATTTCCTGAAACTATTTTATACAGAACACTTAACAAAAGAATATATAGAGATCATGCTGAGGAGCATAAAATATAGTTTTAGCCAGTTGATGTTTATTGCTCTTTATGGAAGATGTAAATACATATGACATACAGGAAAGTTCTGCTTAAGGAAACATAAGTCAATATAGATTAAGAAGTGGTTCAACATTTAGGAAGTGAATTCTATTAATCTTCGTTATGATCAGCTTTCCTTTGTAATCCTGTTTAAATGCTGAGTGAAATTTACTTTTTGGATAGCACGCGTCACATCTCATTTACACACTGAAGTGGAGTAAGTTCATATGTCACAGCCTAAATCATTGTCTTTTTCAAATTTCTTGTAACGTGAAGTGATACCTAGCTAGTGAGGGTATTAAAGTTTGGAAAAGAGTTTAGAAAACTGAAAGCAAACAAAGTCCTGTACGCATTACTGATGAATAAATTTGCTTCAAGTTTTTAATTTGGGAAATTTTATTGTTTAATCAGTTGTCTAGTGGTCACTTGATTATTTAAAAATATCATTGATTCTTTTTGAATGTCATACTGGGGATTGAATCCAGGGCCTCCTGCACGCTAGGCACATACTCTACCACAAAGCGACATCCTCAGCCCCATACCGAATCTTAAAATAAGATGTTGGACATTGATAAAGGACTCAATATAGGAAGCTGAAAAAGGCAAGTTGGCTGTGAGAGAGATCCCCTCAATAAAAACAATGCTTATGAGAGATACAAAAAATCTTTCTCTAAATGTGATGCCTACGGTAAAGCCAAAATATCAATGTAAGTATATGACTAGGGAGATGCTGCAAAGAGGGGGACTAATTCTCCCAGAGGTACGGGCTGTGGATGGCCTTGAAGGACTAACAGAAGTAATACAACCTCCACCTAAGGAGCAGCCAGCGAGCCCTCAGTGTTTCAGGTCCGCGCATATAGGTGACTGAAGCCAGGGTACAGGTGGCGCGGTGGAGAGTGGCTTTACATGTGGCTGGCAAAAGGATTGAAGCTAAAACAAGGTAGTATCAGTGGAAATGAACAGGACAGGATTTCCTTCATAACTAGTTTGAAGCGCATTGGACAACAGCACAGTGACTAATAGCAATAGAGATTTCGGGAGTGACGAATTGGAGATGATGTGGCGTGGGTTTGTGATGTTAGCTCAGATGGGAATAGCACTGGTTAAATTTTGTTTTGTGCTCTGTTTTTCTTTGGCAGAGATGGAGGTAGCAGTAATTCAGATTAAGATATTTTGCGTTTGAATATTTTGTCACCGTGTAATCAAAACTCCCTTTACCCTGTCATCTCTGGTGTTAGGCTAGCTGCAGCGTCCTCTAACTTAATTTGAACTCTGCTGTTTGTGTCCTGCTTTCTCTTGCTCACTTTTCTCTCTCACAAAACATCACTTACTTTCTTTAGAGTTCTGTTTTTACCTCTAGTGAAAAGCAATCCAACTGACTAGTGCCAACTAAAATAAAAAATCTCTTCCTGTGATTCAACTAGGACACACATCTAGATAACGTAGCACATTTCTCTGGGTACAGTGTTCCAGGTGACTGTCTGGGGCCTTGCAAACTTCCAGATCCCTAACTAGGCAAGAAAATGAGCCAGGAAAGTAAACAGTTCATTTCTGCACACCGGGAAACTTCTCTCATGTCACAGATACATTCCCATTCCTGAGAGTTATGTACAAGTCAATAAAGGTTTACTAAACAGTTGGAAATACAGTTAAGTAAGAGCTGAAACTTTAAAAAAAAACACTCAAGAATATGCATGTTGTAAACCATTTGGCAAAGAACTCCAGCGTGTTTCTTTTTTCTGAATTTCCTTAAATATCAGTTTTGGCAGACAAATGAAGATCCTCTGTCAATGGATACTCTGGAAATTGGGCAGCTTTCTGTGTTTTATTCTTAAACCCAAAGACTCAATTCATGCTACTGATGGATGAACTGTATGTTTCTCTTTAAAAATAATTTTTAACTTATACTATACAACTGACATGTACTAAAAGCATATCTCAAGAAGTTTTGAAACAACTGAAGGCAAATATTGTATTCTTTTGGATTGTCAATGTGTATTTAGATGCCAGTGAAAGAATATTTGACACTACAGATGATTTTCATTTATATTTAATTTTAGCAAATAGTTACCTACCTTATTGATTCAAGAGATCAATGAACTTTTAAAAATTTTCATTAACGTCTTACTTTTGGTCTTATAATTTACTTATATATTTTTTAGAAAAAGGTAGAAAATGAAGCTCAACTTTGCTCCTTGAATGTAGCTCTTGTCAAATGAAGATGGAGTTGAGATTTAAATTGCTGCACCCCACAAACTGAACTTAACCTTCAAATGATATGTGAATTTAGATTTATTTATGTCAATTCACCCAAATATGAAGTATAATTGAAGAATAGATTTAAATTTTAGGAATCGTGTATTTTCCAATATTAGCATGTCTTCACTGAGAGAAAGATAACATATAATAACTTGCCAATATGCTTCCTTAATAAGAATTTAAGTCTATTTATTTAAAATCACCAATGCTTTCAATATGTGTCTAAGAATTTTTTCTTTCAGATTCCAAAAGAAAAAGTGATCCAGCATAGCTGTCTAGTTTACATGGTAAGATTTCTTCTTTAGCATGATCAGTTATCTTATTTTTTTAAAATGTTGAATCTGAGAATTTAAAAACTGTCAAGGAAAGAAATACAGTTTTTTATTACAAAAGACTTATGAAGATTTTTTAAAAAGTTTTAGCATTTGGAGGGTAAACTTAAAATTAACATGCAAAAGTTATTTTAGATATGACTAAAGCTCTTATGACAGAATGCCTGTTAGTTTAAAATAACTTAATTTTCAATTCTTTTATATTTGAAATGTTACTCTAGGCCATAATGATAGTAAATTTAGGTATTTAATATTGATTAAAAACTATCATTATTTTTAACTGATTATTTTACTTTCATTTTTTCCTCTTAGTGGAGGCATTCATGAAGAATCAATGCTAAGCAAGAGTCCACACTGGAATTTTCCCTTGCAAGCTCATTCTTTCTGTTTCACCAGGGCCAAAGACCTCATGCAGCTCCTGAAGTGAATTATGTTCTCTGCTGCAAGGCTTCCTGCCTATGACCTGGATTTTTCTTTCCTTCTGTTCATTCAAGTTTTTACTGTCTTTCCTGGTAGTTTTGAAATTTGCTCCTAGACTATTGCTAAAATCTTGGTGGCCAACATACCTGAATAAGTTCTCCTTTCTGGGTAACATCTTTCTTTATTGCCAAACCAAAAAATTCTGCAGGAAATATCAGGCATGATTTTTGAAGGGAAGCCTTTTCTTTTTTTTTTTTTTTTGCAGTACTGGGGATCGAACTCAGGACCCTGCGCTTGCTAGGCAAGCGCCTATTCCACTGAGCTATATCCCCAGCCCCTAAGGGAAGCCTTTTCAATATTTTCCTAAACCATACCTTTAAGGATCCTCTTGTCTGGTTTGGTGTTATAATACTATAATATTCCCACAGTGCATTCCACGGGTCATAGCTTTCAGCCATACTAGGAATGCTGACCTTCTAGGCATTGTCATACTCTAGGACAGTTCTCATTGTGACGGTGACCTGCCCAGCCCCTCAGGGACATTTGAATATGACTGGAGATAACTTTTGATTGGGGAGATGCTACTGGCATCTAGTGGATTCAGGCCGGAGATGCTGCTCAGTATCTTCTAATACCGAGTAACCAACCCTCTACAACAGGGATTACTCAACCCGAGGTTTGAATAGTGCTAAATTTGAGACACCCTGTTCTGGGGCAGTATCAGTCTCGGATGAAGGTAATTAATATTGCTGAAAAGTTTTTCCTGTTAACCTGAAGTCAGAGGTGAAGTGAATTTTTATTTTTTAACAAGAACAGTACAAATATTTATGAAATGACCTGCTTTTATGCCTTATTGGAGATAAAAATTAAAATATATACATTTTTGAAATTTGGGCTTAAATTAAGGAATCCTTAATAAGCAAAATAGGGGGCTGCAGTTTTGTTTTATTATAGCTTTAGAAATAATACTTCTTGTGCTTTTAAAGTGTTACTTTCTCAGATTATGTTATTTTCTCTAATTTGAAACAAATGATTTGTTTTGATTTTTGTGAATGCTCAAAACATATTAATGTTTATCATATTTTCCTCCCTATCTTTAAGTTACAATTTTAAATATAGATATTTTATTTGTTTTAAAGAGGAAAAATCAATAAAAACAATGATACAAAAGTACATTGCTTACTATTGTCTTCAAAGTGATAGCTCAGGTTATAAGATATAGACATGAAAAATTGATCAAACAATATAAGCACAAAATTTTGTTTTCAATACATTAGTGGAAATTAGTAGTATAGCTATCTTACCATTTTATATATATAGTATATAGCATATATACATATACAACCTATATATACATATATAAATATATAAAGGTGTATAAATATATAAATGTATATTTTTATAACAAAGATATGGAAGAAAATATAAATATATAAAAATAAATGTATGATGTAAATAGATAAATACTATAAAATACATAGTATGTAAAATAATAATTTATAAAATGTATATCATATAATATATGTAAAATGTATAAATATGTATATGTTTATTTATTTTTCCTTTTCTCTTCCTTTTTTACTCTTTTCTCTCATCCAAGTTTCTCTTTTCTTTTGAACAGTTTTCCTTCC
>PVLD010010505.1:0-70463 GCA_004027595.1 Dinomys branickii | reverse complement strand
ATTGATCAAATAACCCGTCATCAATTATTCCTTAGCATTAAGTGATATAATACAGTAGTAGAACCATGTTAGCCCTCCTGCATATATGTATATTCATATATACATACATACATTTCTGTCTCTTTCTTTTCTCCTTTCCCTCGTCCCATCTGTTCTTTGTTTTAGAACAGATTTCCTTCATGTCTCTTAGTTTATATTCCCACGCTCGGGTTCTTACACCAGTGATACAATGCGTTGCCTGCACATGTATCGCTGATTTATTTCACTTATGAGTATGGACTCCAGTTTTGACCACTTGACTACAAAGAGCCCTTTACTTCTTGATTCATCTTATTCTAATAACACTTCACAATTTTTACCCACTGCTGTTGTCATTGTTTTCTTCTTTCAGAGTTGAGTAATGGGAATAAATTTTCCATACACAGTGTCTCCAGCATGACGCTGACTGACACGTATACTTCTCTAGGGACACATTAGGAGTTAATTTCTTGGTTATAGTGTAATTGAACCCTGATTGTTGGTTATAGTGTAATTGAGCCCCTTCTGTTCAGGGTCAGTCAGGGTTGGTTGGTTGTAGCTTTCTACAACCAGACAATGCAAGAAAATTACAGAGGCTGGGCATGGTGATGGGGCTGTGATCCCACCTCTTGGGAAGCTGAGGCAGGTGACTGCGGCAAGTTCAAGGCCATGCTGTGAGACACTATGAGACCCTGTCTCAATTTTTAAAAAGAGAACATTATAGAGGAGTAATACTGTGAATCTATGAATGTATTTTTATTTATAAAATGTAAACTTTTGTCTTTATAGTAGTTTTTTGTTTTCCATTATAATTATATTACAATTTTTATTATTTCATTTTACTTTTTTGTATTTTTTGGCTTTTGCTGTTCTAATCTCTCAACATAAAACACATACCAATTCTTAAGTTTTTTCTTCTCTCAGTATGTGTCTTTTCTAGCACGTGTCATCAGCAATGTTTTCTTGTCCTTAAGTCCCATATTCCTGGTTCATTTTCCAACTGTGGTTTCTTCTTTGTCTCTAGGTTCATATAGCTATGTTGAAAAGCAAAGGAGAGCTGAGCAGCCCCAAACAGAAAATGTAAAATTTTAAGTATTTTGAAGTTATACCTTTCTAGAGAACGTTAAGATGCCTGATCAGTATCTGTTTCTTTGCACCCAATGGCCTTTACATTGCTAAAACACAGTGGAAATCAGTAATAAATAAGTTTGAGAGGAAAGCACAGAGTATGAGAAGCGCCCTACTGAGCTCAAGTGTGCTGGACACAGTTCCATAAGCTCTGTGTGTGTTTCCACAGTGTGTCACATCATCGCGGCGCTTAATAATATTTAGCTTTCAAAAATCTGTGAAACACCTAAAATATTACACGATTTCTCTTACTTGTGAGACCCAAAGTATAAACCGCAAAAAAAAGGCAGATAATAGAAAATGAGAACCTACACGCTTTTCAAATATAAGGAGACGGAGAGAGGCGAGGCGAGCGAGGGGGAGGTGCGAAGGGAAGAAGGCGGGCAGGGGCGGTGCGCGCGCCGACCACGCAGGCACCGTCTGACCACTGTGTGCTGCAAACATAGAAAACTTAAAATTGAGGAAAAAATAAAATAAAAATCTACAGAACACAGCGATTTCACTCCTTTTTTAAAAATTAGAAGCCCAGTGTTTCCTCCCTGTGAAATCCAGTGTTCCACTGCGTGTCCGCTAACGTTGAAGTTCGCACCCGTGAACTTTAGGTGGTTTGCAGCATGCGGCCTTTACTAGGAACTTCTTATTACTCTTTCCAGACGGGTTCATGTTTCTGCCACTCATGGGATTCTTTTAAATCTAAATACTTTTGAGAAACAGCAATGATATCTGAAGGAAGAATCTCTCTACATGACTTCACTTTAGTAGGAGGATAATACCCAAGTTTAAAAATTATTTCTAGAATAGCTTGAAGCAAACCGATGATGTCAACTGCTCATTTCCAAGCATGCGCTTCCTGGGTGCTGACATAAATCAAGGCAGGCATCCGTTTAATCTCAGATGAGGCAAACATCTCTCGAAAGTTATATCCTGCACTCACTCACTGTTACATTCTTTTTCTTTTCTATAATTTTTATTTATTGACCTTTGCAGTGCCATGCCTTGAGGAAGGAGGTTAGGAACCTGCAAACAGGAAGTTGACCCTTCCGTCCTGCTCTGAGGAAGATGCTGCTCCCCCAGGACCAGGCGACACATCGAGGCTCATGGTGCACACTCACAAGGAGAGGCTGGGCACGGCGGCGCATGCCTGTTGTCCCAGCACTAGGGAGGCTGATGCAGGAGGATTGCCAGGAATTTTAAGCCAGCCTGTGTTACACAGGAAGACCCTGTCTCCTAAAAAATGAATCAGAACAAAGCCAGTTAATCTTGGTGGGTGTCCCCCAGGGATGGTATGGAGCTGAGCTCCCTGGGAGGCAGCCACCTCGCAGCTTGGTCACCTACACATGGCTGTTTCACCGCGCAGCCCTGCTGGTTAGCTTAACGCTCCTTCCCGACTTTGGGCACCTGTGCTACAGCTCTGTCTGCCTCCCCTCCTTCCAGGCAGTGCCCGATTGTTTTCTTTTGGTTTTTTGAGACAGGGTCTCGCTGCATAGCCAGGTTGACCTTGAGCTCCTTGATTTTCCTGCCTCAGCCTCCCTGTGTCTTTGCACCCAGCTTCCTGTGTGTTGTAGGTGTCCGTGTTGTGCGCGTCCCTGGTCCGGTGCTGGCCTCTAGCAGGATGACGAGTCCCGGAGAAGATACAAGAGCAGTTGCATCTCTTGTGGGAGGTGCAGCCCGGTCTCAGATGCACACTGTCACCTGCCTGGACCAGCCGGTGCGAAGAGCTGGGGCTCTGACACTCAGGCGGCCTCCCACGCTTGGTTCCGACCCACTCACCTGCATGTCCCTGTCCTCTCTCCACCTTCCTCCTCCTCTTCCTCCTCTTGCTTCTTGGGTCTCAGGGCTCCTGGCTTCTTCTTTTTTTTTTTTTTTTTTTTTTTGTGGTACTGGGGATCGAACTCAGGACCCTGCGCTTGCTAGGCAAGCGCTTATTCCACTGAGCTATATCCCCAGCCCCTCCTGGCTTCTTGTTAGGTGTTTTTTGTATGCAATTGATCACTATTTGTCTGATGGTCAACACAAAATGAGGATTGGGCATGGTGGCACATGCAGGAGGCTGAGGCATGAGGCATGCCACAAGATCAAGGCCATCCTAGGCTCCATAGTGAGACTGAGGCCAGCCTGGACCATATAGTGAGACCCTGTCTCAAAAACAAAACCAAAACCAAAAATAAAAACAGAAACAAAAACAAAACAAAACAAAAAAGCCCAAAGCAAAACAACAACAACAAAAAAAGCCGACAACAAAGAAATCAAAACAAATGACCCCCCAAAAGAAGTGTAAATGGCTAAGGATTCTCCTGTCAGAGAGGAAGACATAAACGATGAGGTGATCTGACCAGGGAGCAAATTCCGGGGCTGTTCCTGCGCTCTTGGGCATCTGCACAAAGCCCAGGCTGAAATATTCCCAGCACGGGGCAACTCCACAGGGGACCAAGGGCCTGGGTGGTAACTGCCCTCTGGCCTGTCCTGCAAGGAACTCAAACCCGGCAGCTCAGCACCCTCCTAGCCCCAAACTCAGGCTGCTCAGGGCCGCCGTTGGCTTTCGCTGCCCTGGGTTCCCTCCCTCTCGGCCTTGTGCACTGCAGTTGCTGGTTGTGGGACAAACACACAAACTCTCATCCTGCTCTGGCTGCCCTTGAATGCCTGAGAATTCTCCTGCCTCAGCCTCCTGAGCACTGGAATTACAATGTGTACCTTCAGTGAGGACCAGCCCAGGGCACCTGCAGCAGGGTGAGCAGGATGGCACTCGAGTAGCAGAAACCTCTTCCAAATCTGTGCCAAAGAGACAAGGATTTAGTGGGGTGCGATGCCTTATGCCTGTGGCCCCAGCACTGTAGGAGGCTGAGGGAGTACGATTGCAAGTTCCAGCCCAGCCTGGGTTATTTAGTGATTTAGCAGGACTCTGTCTTAAAGTAAAAACATAAAATGAAATAATGAGGACTGGGGATGTAGTTCAGTGTGAAGGTCTTGGGTTTCATTCCCGATACTGAAAAAAATATATGTCTTTATTCTTACTGCTTGAGAATTAACCGGCCTCTAGCCTGGTGCGGCGGCCCATGCCCATAATCCCCATGCTTGGAGGCTGAGACAGGAGGATCACAGTGAATTCAAATCCGCTGTGTCCTGCACAGCCCTTCATGACCCCAGGATGAGGGCAGTGAGCGGATGGAGAGAAAAGGACAGGGGTCTGAGCGCAGGACCCTGAGGCCATGGAGCCCTTTCTCCTGATGGGACGGAGGGGTGGGGAGAAGCTGAGGCCTGCAGAGCCCTCTCTCCTCATGGAATGGAGGGGGGGCGTAGGGAGAGAGCCTGATTCTTATATTTTAACTTTGAATATTACTTTTATTGATAAGAGTCATTATTAATAGCTTTAGGTAGTTTTTGAGATTTTTAACGTTTAAGTGGACATATCTGATTGCATGATATTCTACACAAAATTCAACTAGTACATGTCTGACTTTTGAAAAAGCCGTTTTCAATTTAGCTATCTTATGTGTGTATATATATGTCAATATATAGTAAATTCTACTAATGTATATAATATTAATTTCTGTTAGCTCATTAAAAAGAACAGTTTGCGCTTATGCAGTTTGATTAATCTTTCATGCCTGTATTTTGTAATTTGAGCAACTACATTGAAGATAACAATACCCAAGCTATTAACCATTGTCAATCTCCAATTATCTTGTTTTGAAACTCTATGTCATTGTTTTTATTGTTTTTCTCTTTAAAGTAAAAAAGCTATTTTCAGTTCACAGTCACGTGTTTCAGAAATCATCATTTAAGCATGCACATGCCAACTTTGTAAGAACGTTAATTTCAGGAAGAAATGAGTGATTGGCCTGACTTAAAGCATTTAATTTGAAATTAATAGAATGAGAATCCTAACTGAGTAGCCAAAGTAAAGCCGGTGCCTTCCGAATTGCTGGCGGTGCCGCTGCTCACACCGGGAGCTTTGTGACCGCGAAGCAGAATCACTGCTTCAGAAGGAACAGGAGGCTGTTTCATGATTCAAATTACTTTTCCATAAATGTACCTTAGCTCACTTTCAGTATAAGCAGAAGAAACGCACAGGTAGTAGAAAACTAGCATCTATAAAGAACATGATAAAAATATCATTCTGATAGGAAAGATTATCTTTATAAAAATAATCATTACTTGCAGAATGAGTGGGAAGTATACCACCCTTAATTCTCATGGGAAAATGTCTAGAGTTGAGATTTCTCTTTGCATAATGTGTAGTTTGCCACAAAATTATCTAGACTGAGTTTCCTTTGAAAACTGTTTTGTGAATGCAAATAAAACATTTTTGTAATCTCCATATATTCACAATTACCCAGGTTAATGACTAGATATGTATTACTGACATTTTCAAAATGATGAAGCAGAATAATATCGAGACTATAAGTAGTTCCTTCAATTTTTTAAAGTTTAAATGGCCATTTGTTGTTTTCTTTTAATCAAATTAATTTTCCTGATTATTCTTGTCTTGTTATGCCTTAATACTACTACTACATTTGAATATTTTTGTTACGAACAGTCTGTTTTATCCAAAAACATCATGAAAGATCTAAGAAAAATTGATTCTTTAATCTCTTTAACTTCTTATAGTTAGTTGTTAGGTCAGAATGATGACTTCTAAGGTTAGTAAATGCCCAATCAGTAACTGAAAGTATGTTTGAAATACATTTGAGAAATGTGGGCACCATAACAAACTTAAGTTCCATTGTTTGTGACAGTTTGCTTTGGGCAAAATTTCCCCAGCCTTAGTACAGTTCATCATATCATGTGAAGCTTGTGGCTTGGGTACACATCGAGCTAAAAGGGAAGGTTGGGAGAGATGTTCTAATTCATTAGCTTCAAAAATACTGAGAAATAACAGAATTGAAATTGATCTGATAATATTACTCATCGCTATAAACAGTCTTCTGTATTCTAAATCAATTTGATAAATTACTTTACAATAAGACAAAACAAAGAAAACAAAATCCAGATTCGGATTTGTGACCACAGTTTTAAGTACAAGTGGGTAAATAGTAGAGTCAGTACAAAGCCACTGTGGACAAAGTGTGCTAGACATCTTCTACAGTGGTTTCTGGTGATTGCTACTTCCCGATGTCACACGCTGTAGAATCCCCTCCCCTTGAAAGTGGCTACTCTCAGAGAGAAGGGAAACCCATCATTCTACACTAGCCAAAGCTGACAGACACGTTGCAAGTGGCAGATGCAGATTTTTACTTTTTTTTTTTTTTTTTTGGATAAGTTCATGCCAATCACATACTGGTCTTCCAGTACTTTCTAAAAAAGTCAGTATGTGTTTGACACAGGCTCATAAAGTTCAATATTTAACCAGTTCCTTGAAAAAAAATTCTAAGTGGTTTATGTTGAAACAATGACTGATAAGTATCTTTTTCACACAACATTAAAAAATGCCCACCGAAGTGATCATCTGACCGATGTGAAAGATCAAATTACCTTGCAGTCTAGGACAGGTAGAAAACTCTGGGAGCGTTTTCCTTTTCCCAGTTTGCACTCCAGGGTCTGACACACCTGATGGTGCCAAACAACTGCATCACAAAGCAAGGACTTAACATGCAAAGCTGAGGGAATGAGATGTCTTTAAGTGTCCATTGAAAAGAAAACAGCAAGAGTTTACGGAATAGGCTGAGTAGTCGGTAGCAGCCATTGAGGTGCCCTGGAATGGAGAACTGATCCTCTTCATTTGAAATCAAAAGAAGAGAATACTGTCCAGAAAAGAAATGGTGATGTCTTCCACTGTTAACTTCCTGCCTTTATATCAATCTGGAAAATACAAATTGGTTACGCTAAAGTACAATAAAATATTTTATGCATTCTTTCCTATATCATATAGCCTTAGGGTACTAGTTCAAAACTTGGTTAGTTATTGGGAGTAATTACACTGTACTTTAATGTACTAATGTACAAGAATTCTGTCTGGAATTTATGAGCTACAGACTTAGTTTGTTTTACTTCAACTGCTTCTCAGTAGGACATTTTAATGTCTGGTCTTTTAAAATTTTTTCCCCAAAAAGCAGTATCTTTCTGTAACTGAAAGTAAAAGAAAAAAGGTTTGAGATATTTCTTTCTGCATTTCAAAGAATTCTACAAATGTTTTATTGAATTATGAATCCTTCAGTGTCAAAACAGTCATAGTAATTAAAAGGCTCTTAGGTACAAAGTATATATTTGTTAAAGATGCACTAGAAAAAAAATGATAAGAAATCACCTCTTATGAAACAGCTTTGGAATGCAGAGTTAGGCTTTTTGTACCTCTACAGTTCTAGCTGAAAAGCCATTTTTCCTGTACTTCAGACACATTCATTTCTTCATAACTGATACCAATTTCACAAATCTAAAAGTATGTTATCAGTAGTTCTAGCGATACAGGAAAATAAAAACTCCCAACCTGAGCGATCTCTGAGACGAGTTCGTGTTCTGTAAAACTGAAGAATGAATTTAAGGAACAACGGAGGCTAAGAGCAGAATATATTTATTGAGAGAAAGAAAGCTTCCGTCCAAGAGAGGGACGGAAGGGGGCCCCGAGTGGGTTGCCCCCCAACTGTCTTTTCTAGGGACTTTTTACAGTGAAAAACCATGAGGTGAGGTGGGTCCACAGAAGGGGAAATGGACAAAACTATGGTCAGCCAATAAGACTGCAAGGATAATTATTCAGGTAAGACTGAGTAAACTGGGATCAAATGGGAAAGCGAGTCACGTAGCAAGCCGGCATCCTGTCCATCCCTGGGGAGGTATGTGGGTGTATTTGTTTAGTCTTTCTGTCTTGAGGTCTGGCCCACAGGTATTTTATATTTTGTGTTGGCTCCTTTGAGGGCGCAGCCCTGAGTGACTGCCTATATTTCTATCTAACTCAGCTGCCTATAATACTAGGTCATTGGTGATCATTAGAACTGCACAAGATATATAAGGTAGGGGATTGATTTCAAATTTCATGGGTTAAGATAGACTTTTAGTTTCTGAGAACATAGTTTGGTGATAGGTTTTTTAGCTACAGTGATTTACCATATGTTTATATAACTACATCTAGTTCTACACATAAATCCAGAGATTTATGTATGTAACACATTTATACTTAAGAATATATTTACTCTTGTATTCCAATACATTTTTTTGCAAAAGACACAATTATTATGTACTATATTTTCAATCACTTCAACAATTTTTACTGAAAAATCCACCTCCACCTTTAAAGAAAATTACCTTACAAAGTTAATTTTTCGTAAGCAAAGAGCAAGAGAATACACCTACTAAATACAATGCAGATATTATAATAAAATATATGACCGTAGAGAAAAGAATTTTGTAGTGCCATGTAATTTGGTTTAAATTTGTCAGTAAACATTTCATTCTTCTCAACAAGGCGTCAAATGCTCTCTCCGCAGCCCTAGACATCTAAAACCCTGTGTGAAATGGCATTATGCTACATGAACAGAAACATTTGTTTTGTAACCAGTTATGCAACAATAAAATTATTTTTTAAATTAATGTGTTCTTATATCTAGAGCGACTCATATGACATCATTAAGTAAAGATGGTGCTGTAGGACAGCTCTTTGCGTCATATCTAAGTTTTTATTTTTGAGTTAACTTAGAATATTCTTTTTTTTTCATAAACTGATTTTACACTATCTACTGCAGCTTGAATCAGAGTTGAGTTGTTTCAGTGGTGCCAATGGAAAGGAAAACACAGCACACATTCGACCCTTTACTGAAGGGTAGAAACATTTCCAACTCCTACTAAAGTATTATCTCTGAAGAACTCTTCAGAAAAAAATCAACATTTATTTGTTTTAATTAATTAAAGAACTAGTTGCATAGGGCACTATAACCTACGTAGACTGTGATGTGCATTATGACTCACCAGCTGCAACTTGTGTAGGGTCAAAGGTGATTTCATTATCCAGCTCCTTTATGATGAGATCATTATGCCAAATTGACTGGCTCTCGGGATGTATGTCAGATAGTAATGATGGTGGAATGCTATAAATTCTTTTACTGACATTTTCAGGTTCTTATAGTTTTTATCTGAGCTGTAGACTGCTCTTTCTACTTTCCAAACCATGCTTATTGGGTCAAGTGCTACATGAATTCTTAGTATCCAAGTTTTGGTAAATGAGTCTCTGTTTTTTCTGATGTAATTTCTCTTGGGTTTTGTCATTGCTGTGGGAAATACACTCCTTTGACATTTATAATCATTTATGTGACACTTTGCCTTTCTTCATCTCTACTATACACAAATAGACATGACTTTTATTTTCAAGTCTGAAGTTATAATTGACTTATTTTGGAATATTCATTTTTATAGCAAGTATAAGCAAGACTTTTTTTGGTGCTGGGACTCAAACTCAGGACCTTGTGCTTCCTAGACAAGACTTACTTATTTTATCTTAATGTTTTCATGTTTGTGGGATAATCAGTCAGGAAAACCAAAGCAAAAATGGTCTTTCATGTCACACTTGGGTTCATTCCACCATAAATGCCTCTTCTGTTTTGCAAATGTGAAAAATTATAATTCTGTTTGTGTTTAAAACAGGTTTAAAGGAGGAGGAAAAGAGATAAGTATCAAAAATATTATCATCATGTGACTAATTCAGAATATATAACCAGTTTGAATCACAGTCTCCTGGGTTCCAAGTATAATTTGTAAGTCTCTCATTCATTTTACACTGACTTAAAAATATGTACCGTAGATGGTATGTGTAAGGCCAGCCCACCTTTTCATTCTAAAACCAAGGAATTTAGAACTATAGTAATTACATTGACAAGCCAAAGGCACACTTCTAATCTTACACACTGGGATCATTTTTAAAAGTATTTTGTTTGACTTCCTCTTAGCTACCTTGAAAATTAATTTTAATTCAGCCATTAGTTTTGTTTTAAGAAACAATTTAGCTTTCTCTCTGTTCATTTTGATATATTTAGTTCAATGGGACTAACGCTGTCACTCGTGTGTAAACACTCCCCGCTACTGGGCGCTGCAGCGGTCCTTCCCAGGCTCTTATTTCCCAGTGAAGAATCAGGTGGGACAACTGGAGAATGGAAGAGTTCAAAGTGTATTCACGGTGAAAGACGAGAAGGAAGCGCTGTGCAGACACAGGAGTGAGAAGAAAAAGCGTGCCCAAAGTGGGCAGTGCACGAGCAAGACGACGGCGGCCATGAGGCCAGTGGCCAGCCTGCCGGGTCCTCCCTTGACCTTAGATCTGGGCTGTACTGCGCAGGGCTCAGAAGTTGCTCTGAGCCCGCCAGGGGGACAGGCAGAACTTCAGCACAGACTGCGCGTTCAGCTGGCTTCAATCTCCCACCTCGACCACACAAAAAATAACTGAAGAAATAAGACAACCTAGTGTAGATATTCGCTCTTCTGGATGATCCCAGAGGATATCTGTTTCTTTGGTTTTGCTTTTACTCACATAATATGACTTTCTTGTGGGGTTAAACATTGAATCCAGGATCTCACTTCTGCTCAGCATGGGCTCTACCACTAATACCACAGAATACATGAGATATAATCTGTATAACATCATGGAATACATGGTATTATTCTGTATAACACCTACTATATATATATATATATATATATATATATATATATATATATACTGTACAGTTAAACAGAGGAGTAAGGCTTAGGCTTGCAAGAGGCACAATGGTCCACAGCAGCCCTGGAGTATTCAGTAGCTGCTCCGTCCAGGAGCTGGAAGCCATAGACAGAGACGGATCAGAACTACAACGCAAGTCTAAGATGATGGGCTTGAACGTGCCTGGAGAGCTGGACAGACGAAGCTGGACTCTGATGTCCACAGGTGATGCAGTGGCAAAAGCTGCCATCCTGGTCATGCAGAATGAAGACTTTTCACTCCTCCTTCTCATTCCAGCCTGCTGCAATCTTTGGCTGGTACCATTCCCAGGTGGGTTTTCCCCACTCACCCACTGGTCTGCATTCCAAGACTCTTCCACCATCCATAGAACCAGGCAGAAGTGTGATTTAGTGACAAGATAGGTGTGTCCTAATCCAATCAGGTTGAAAATCACCATTGACTGTCTCTACCTCCCTACAGGAAAAACAATTTGAAAAATGTTGATGATAGCAACTGCTCCAGAGGCATTATGAGAGGGGGCACTTGGACGACATCGATGCTAACGGCAGTCAGCACAATCACTGTGGAAAGCAGTGTACAAGCTCCTCAGACTGAAGGTACAATCATTATACTGTCCAGCAACCCAAGTATGCGGTCCACATACAAATGAAATGAATCAGTAGGCTAGAAAGCCAGGCGCGCCCCATGCTCCGTCACAAGAGCCTAGAAATGAAAAGCAAACAACCTCAATGTCTACCACCTGATGAATATAGAAGGCGAATGCTTTACATATATACACCCTACAGGGGTCAAATGAATAAAATCTTGTCATTTGCAGTAACATCAAACCAGGGATTATTACATTAAGTAGAGTAAACCAGGAAGAGAGAGCAAGTGTCACATTTCACTCATGTAGAATTTAAGAAAATGGATCTCAGAAAATAAAGTAAAAATATGTATTCAGAAGGCTGAGGCAGGAGGGTTGCCACGAATTTGAGGCCAGCCTGGACTACCTACTGAGTTCAAATTCAGCTTGAATTACATAATGAGGCTCTGTTTCAAAAAACAAAATGAAACAACACAAAACAACACAAAACAAAAAACCCAACAACAAAATAAACACGAAGTACATTGCATAAAAACTTAAGCAATATCAATAATGGGAGTTTTGTTACTATTAATGCATCATCATCAGCTTATTTGTTGTGACAAATATACCAAAAAGGGAATCATAACTAAGAATTAAGATGTGTTAGGTGCATACATCATTCAGTTCCCCACAAAGAGTGTAAGCATCACGTACTACAAATATCAACAAAAAAGCATATAGAAAAGTCAGAGAGTAGAAATAAGAATATGGAAACCACGTAGTATCCTTAAAGCTTTTGTATGAATGCTAAACTGTTCTATTGTTGCTCTAGTTCCCTAAAATTCATGTATTTATTAAGGATTACAAGTACATACTCACAAAATTTAAAAAATAAATGGGTAAAAATAATGTTTAAAAATGATGTGCTGTGCCTCATTGTACTCCTGGGTACATTATTTTTCCTACAAATTTTAAATTTGTACTTCACGCAGCCTAAAGCATAGACTCTATACTCAGGGCAAAACTTATAATCACAGAAGTTATCCAGGCATGGATGTGCACCGCTATTACCACAAAACCCAAGAGGCTGAGCGAGGAGGACTGCCTGAAGGTCCCCCGAAAGTCTGTGACTGCATAGTGAGTTCAAGGCCAGCCTTGGGATGCAGTGAAACCTGTCTCAAGCAATTACAGAAGAACCTCATTGGATTCCAAATTCCCACCTAAAGGGTTTGGAATCAGAATATGCTTAGGTAAACACGAAAGGCCAGTCATCGCTGTAGCATGGTCCCCCGACTAAGCACAACTGAAATGCTTCATATCTGTACTCCTTAACTGAAGGAACACCACGGAGACTTGCCCTCAGTACGAAAGGGTTTTAGCACAAAGTGTTATTTCAGTTTGATGTCAGAGTGAATTTCAATACTATCTGTACAGTTTATTCAGTTTCATGTAAATGCTTTCTAACAGCCACTATCAGCATTTTTAAAGGGCTTGCTGACTCAGCAAGAGATCTTGTTAGGGGGATACCTAGTACCAAATGATGGTAAATGTAATTTAAGCTTTATTTTAATGTTTCAGTTCCCTGGACATTTTAAAGACATTGTACTTCCCTTATACTCCCTATGACTGCACATATGAGAAATTAGAAAATTTCACTTTTTTCAACAATGATTAACATTGATTTAATCTTGAAACATATTGAAATATATTTGCAGCAACAGCATAGTTTTTCTATTACTTTTCAATGAAATCCATGTGTAGGTATTTGTTTTCTACCACACACAGATTCAGAAAAAAGAACCTAGCAGTTTTGGGGTACAGAAACTCTAATAAAGAAGTAAACCATTCAAAAAGTAGAGATAAAAAAATCGATCAGAAATGCGTTACTGGACAGAGTGCTGGTTTGAGCAGTTGGAACTCTGGAAGACTGCTTGGAACGTACCTCAGAATTATGCAGACCTGAGAGAAGAGCATAGGCAAGACAGTTAGCTTGCAATAAGACTGAGTTTTACATGCATTTAAAATTGAAGAAATAGGACACTACATCTCAAAGTGTGTGTAGTATGTCTCCTCAATTAGACCCAATTTAATACAGCAGTGAAACGTGTTGCGAAAGCCGAGGTCAAGCCTGCTAGTTGTGGTTACACAAACTATGCAGCATTAAAAGTAAACTTTTGCTACACCAAAGTCCCTTTAAACTTTTGCACATATGTTTTCATCATTATTATGGGCATTATGAATGGTATCAATTACAGTGGTATACATAGGACACGTTTATATTCTATGCATTGTCAAAATATGTTTTCATATCAGCAAAACCTTCATTGTCAAAATCTCATCATATATTTAACACATGTTAGTTTGAGAATATTCTTTCCATTAGACAGTGGATTGACTTTCTATGTCATAAATTTAACAAATTCTTACTTTCATGATAAATAATTTTGCTTTTACAGCAGTAAGGCATCGCTAACTGTTTTTCTTTCTCTCTACCTACCAGGTTTCTTTTCTTTTTTAAAAATCTCTATACCAGCATGTTAGCTTGAGAGGGATGGAAAGCTAGTAAATGCAATTTCATTATGACATAATAGGTTGACTTTTTGATAAAAGTAGGATACCAGCAATATTAATTCCTGCTAAATTATTTTAAGATTTTACAGAGTTTTCTGTGACTTTTGTTTTTTAGCCTCAGGGTAGAGTTCAATTATTTTTCTGTTTGATTTTTAACACAATCATCAACTGTGGTTATTTCAAATAATACATAAAATTTATAGTTTAGGTTTGGCATGAATAATAGTACAATTAAACTTACACCTTTGGTTAATATTTTAACTATATTTTATTATTTTCACCATAGATTTTGTTTGTTTGTTTTTTGTTTTTATTTTTGAGACAGGGTCTTCTTGTGTAGCTCAGCCTGGCCTTGAACTCACTGTGCAACTAAGCATCACCTTGAACTCAAGAGTGATCCTCTTGCCTCAGCCTTCCAAGTGTTGGCAATTCAGACATGCACCACTAGGTCTGGCTACAGTACCATTATTATTTGTTTTATTAAGTTCACCTTTCTAAAGCAATCTCCTAATTATCATAAACCTGGACTATGAGTAGATCTTTCCGTTAAACATTTCAGAAATCCTTCATTTTTATAATTTTATTTTTGATCTTAGATTTCTACACCACTTTATTTAAATTTTGCATAATATATTTTCCAAAAAATACTGAAAGGCATTCTATGTATGCATGGTCTTCAAATTCAGAAATTTAAATGCTTTTATCTCTTTGATACATGTAGTGCAAAGAGACATATTTTTCCATGTAGTTGGTCAAGTTAACTTAATTTGTTTCTATAAAGAATCGACAAGGATATTCTTATTTCTCCTCTGCCTCACCTGTTTGCAAGATCAATAAGCTCTTTAAGTGCCTCACAAAAGCGCGGAGGGGACACGGTGGGGTGGACCGTGCGGGTTGCCACGGCCGCCCATTTATTCAGACAGAAAAGCTGCAGGGTCACTGTGCAGATGACTCAGGCACTCCGGAATGTACCGAGGGCCGGAAGGCGGCAAAGAACGTTCATCTTTTGTTAAAAATAAAATGCTACAGAAAGACTGCTCTTAGCAAGAAAACAATTTGACATACTCAGGGAGATTATATATGTGAAACCAAGGTAGAAAAAGGTATATGATTGTAAAATGAACTTATGAGTTATCATCTGAAGCTGTTAAATTAACAATACAGTCATGGAGCTCTCCTTCTGTTCCATTTATTAGTCTTTGTGCATTAAATATATTTTCCAGTTTAATTTGCAAATAATTCTTTTGGGAAATTCCATATTTATGTTTTACAGTTAAAATAAAAATGAAGCTGTGAAAAAAGAAAAAAAAACCCAAATATAAAGTTGCTGCGGTCCTTCAAATTCAAACTTATATGGTTATAAATTAGGTACACCTTTCATTCAATTCCTAAGACTTCAACAAAACAGAATAACAAAAAAAGAAAAAACAAAATGCTTCACTCCAAATTACCCAGAATGTGGTAATACAGAGTCCTGAAAATGTATTAATTTTTGAATACTCTGATCTAAGTGAGGGATCGCATATATCGTTTGATATTCTAATACTAATTGTCTTTTCTCTGGCTCTCCTAACTACGAGTCACACCCTTGATATGGAATGAAAGTCTTTAATTCAACCTGAAGAAGTTAGTTTGCAACTTGCACACTGTCACATTTTCAAGAATGTAAATTTTGAATAAATTTAGATATATTTGTTTCTTAACATATAGCTTTAAATTTGTGCATTTAAATAAGAATCTCAACCTTAGAAAATATTTAAAGATTTACTTAAAATATATAACATTTTAAAATGTTGTTCATTCCCTTTGTGTTCCAATTATCACTTACAGCAAATGTGTGAAATCTCATCATGGTATTAGTGTCTGAGTTTCAAACACCTCCCAAGTTGAGTTGATGAAAAGGCTTTTTCTGCATAGTAAAAAGGAAAAGGAGCTTGTCCTTCCACATAAGCTAGGTGCCCAGGAGAAACCTACAGCAACACTGCTCAAACTGTGCAGTTAAAAGCCCAGTGTTTGTTTGGCTGGTTGCTGTTCCTTTCTCTTGTTTTGTTTTCATTAGGACTTCTATTGTGTCATGGGGATGCTGGGGGGAGGGTAGCAGGTGCACCTCCGGCTGTGATCCCCTCTCTAGCGTCAAATCAGAGATGCCCGTGTGCAGCCACTTGACATGTAACAGTTTTTATTTAATTTCTATTATTAAAACAACAAAAAAGGAAACAGTAGAAAATCAATGATCTGGAGACAAATAGGACTAGATCCAAGGTAATAACTACTGAGTAACTTGGTAAATAACGTGTGTGTGTGTGTGTGTGTGTGTGTGTGTATTTACTATGTGTTTCAGCAATATTTTCAGGCCACCACAGCATAGTTATTGGCTATCACTTATCTAAACTTACAAATTGATTTCTCCCTTTACTCTTAGACAAAGCAGAAGCATGGAGCGATCCATCATCTAAGGAGAAAAAATGTTGGAAGCTTTAGCAACAGCTTACTAGGAAGATTGGTCTATGAACTTTTCTCATCAAGCCACTTATATGTAAAGTAACAGGAAAAGAACTGATGCTTTCAAATGGTCACTGGTATGAGCTTTTAATATACTCTGCTAAAAATATAGCCCTGATTTAAAAGTACGAATTTCCAAACTGCAAAAAGCATTTGTCATGTTATTTGGAAATATTGTTGACTATTAAATTCTGACAATTAATTGAAATAGAATTTTCCAAAGTTAATATAAAGTTGAAATGGTTGACTAAGGATGTGATTGAGAAGTTTAAAGCAGACACAGAGAACCTTATACATTCCAGTGCTACAGAGATAAGGTATTCTGTTTTGTTTATCTTTAGACAAGCAGTTAAAAAAAAAGAACAGCATTTGATTTATTAAAATAATTCTGCAAAAGGAACTTGCAAGACTGCTCTGTTTCAGGTTTTTTTACTTTTACGGTGTGCCCTGCTGTAATTATGAGAAAGTCTTAAAGTGCATAATCATTTGTGTCCTTACTCAGCAGGCACTTGGAGATGTGCGATTTCTTTGTAAATCTAAGTAAAAGATTTGCCTAAAGGATTTTTGTGATAACGTAACACAAAAGCATGTGAAGAGGTACAATATCATGACGACATTAATTCTGTACAATGAGAAATGCATAAGCCATCCTAAAAATCCAGCATACTCAAGTGTTATGAAGCCAGTTATTCTGAACAAAGTCAAACATATAAAACATCACGGGAGTGGAGGGAATGTTCACTAGTATTTTCTATTTCAAATACCCGCAAGTGACTGATAAATTCATGTGTATGTATGTTTTTCTGTCTGTTTCCTCTAGCGTGGAAGACTGAATGCAGACACTCTCACATCCTCAGGCCCAATTTCTTTGTTGCTTTTGAGTTTTGCTTCTGTTTTATTCAGAGGGGTCCTTTCCGGGACTGAACACTTACCTCAGCTTTGCAGTCGACTCAGCTCTGACTAGCAACTCGAAAATGCAGCTCAACGTGACTTTTACTTCACTCTGTTCTCCCCTTGGGCCTTTGCAAACCCCCTCATGGTTAGATTTAAATGATTCTCCTAAATGTAAGTGGAATTACAAAGAAATTCAAGGATAGAGCTATTCATGTTACTAATAGAGATTTTGAAATGGGACTTCTTATGTCAAAAATGCAAACTTTGATAAAGTAAAATGTAAGATTTGAATTTTGTAACAATTTATATTTGTTACTACCCCAGTGTCGTGGTTTGGGGCTTATTGCCAGGGGAACCAGATAATACAGGACACATATTTTATAGGATTATTTGTAATAGGTACCCAAAGAATCATATACAAGAGAGTACAGGAAATTTGTCCACACACTAGAGATCAAAGAATCCAGCTGAGAGGCTGGATCCCAAGATAACGTCCTCCATGAGTCCAGCTGAATACTGAGAGCCCATAACAATGCCTCCCATGCGTGCAACTGGAGGCCCAGAGCCCACAGCAACACCTCACGCAGGCCTGTTTCCTGGATCCTGCGCTGGGAAGCCCCAAAGGTAGGTGGAGGAATCTAGAAGTCTGTGCCCGCAGGATGAAGGATCTGTGCTGCAGGCTGAGGGAGCTGCCCTGGAGCCAGGAAGCGACGCACAAAGTGGAATCAGAGCTCCTCTGAAAGGTCGCACAGCCACCCTCAGCAACAGTGAGCTCCCGAGCTCCTCCTATGATCAGGAAAGCTGAGTTCCCATCTGGAAATGCAGTGCAACAGCTTCTCCAGGAGGCCGGCAGTGCACCGCCTTCCCCTCCCAAGCCCGGAAGCGATGCTCCCCCACGGGGAAATGAGGCCATTCTCAGCGAAAACAGGGTCCTAAGCTCCTTGGAGGATGAAATCAGCCAAGTTCACCAGGAAAGCCAGCATGACGAGCTCATCCAAGAAAACCAACAGCTCCTTACAGCTTCTCTCTGCTCCCACCAGGCTCCCATCAGCTTCTGCCAACTCCCAGCAGCCTCTCTCAGCTCCCAACTGCCTCAATTCCTCTCCAGTTCTGCCTCTGATGCTGCTGGCAACAGTCCCCAGGTGGGCTCCCACACCCAGCAACACACTTACTCAGTACAGCTGGGGCTTATAAATTGACCACCAGTTGTCAATCCACTACACCCAGTAAACATAAAATTCTTTTGAAATGTATAAAAGTGCTTAAAATTGAGATGGGTCCCTGAACAATAAACTCTCAAACAGCCAAATTAGAATTTGGTCGCGCTTTTAATAGTTGAGCCCAACGGCCCCCACTCACACCTGTTTCAAGGCTGAGAAGTGAGAGCCCCGAGCCCATTGTATGCAGGGCTTGTAAAGACAAAAACCACAATGAATACACAGGTGTAGCCTGGACATTATGCTTGGGTAACTGTCCTGTTTCTGGCAGGGACAGGCAATGCTCTTTGAATTCTTCCCGAGAAAGAACAAGGAACATTTAAACAGTAATTATGTTACCCTACATGATTTTAGCTGCTTGAGGTAAATCAGGGGTCAAGCATGGGGTCAGTCTAGCAAGCAGCTGGGTACTTGGGCCATTACAAAAATGAACAGTGCTATTCCTGTGATGGCAGAGACATGCATGTGAAGCATGAGGGTACCATGGAAACACAGATAAATTTCAAACATATCCCAATTACATGGAAGAGCAGATAATTTAAGGTAAATATACTTAAAGGTAATTTGAGGGCTGGGATATATCTTAGGGGTGCAGTGTTTCCCTGGCAAGCATGAGATCATCATTTGATTTCCGGTACCAAAAAAAAAAAAGAAAAAAACAAGAACCGCAAAATCAAAAAGGTAATTTGAATATATGCACATTCAAGAATTTTATAGAAATGAAAAACAAAACCTGTTTCTATGTCATGAGTGAAGAGGAGAGGAGGTGAGATCTACTGTCTTGGTTACTTTTCTCTCGTTGCTGAGACAAAATACCCAATGCCCAAACTGAAGCAAGGAAAGGTTTATTTAGCTTACAGTTTGTGGAGGTTTCAGTCCTTACTTGGCTGGTTCTGAGGCAGAGTGACACATGGCAGAGGGCAAACTGTTCACCGCAGCAGAGCACAGCAGAAACCACAGGCAAAAGGGAGGAATGGCTGCAAGCAGCCTCCTTTTCTCCCCTACATTGTAAACAGCCTACCCCCACCCAGGGGTCCTGAACTTCTCACACAATCTCCATGCCCTCCTCTTCCACAGGCTCAGGATGTTTACAAAATAAGCATCCCAGCTTCCTGCTGAATCACTCAATTAAACCTCCAGATTCCCCAAGTTGACACAATGTATCAACCATAACGCCTACTCTGATGTACTGAAAACAGCAAGACATGAAATACAATGCAAACACAGACACTGTGAAATAAAATCTTGTGGAGGTTGGCCCCCTCCCGGCCTCTCCAAAGAAAAAGAAGCAAGCCTTGCTTCTTAACTTCCCTTTTATCTTGTTCGGGAGACAAACCTATTGGTCAGTGTCACTGACACCCAGGGTGGGTCTTTTTTCCTCAGGAAATCTCAGGAGCCACACCCAGAACTTTGCTGATCCAATTCAGTTGGGTGTTTCTTACTCAAACTGACAAAAATCAGCTCACTATCACAACTAATGTGTACACAATTTCTCTTCGTTGCTATCCTTTTTTTCTTAGTCCTGCCATGTGGTGTAGTAGGGGGAGGCGAGTTCTGTGTAAGAGAGAAAGTTAGCATTACTTAATTATATACACATCTGCCTTCTGGGTTCATATAAACAGAGTATGAGGATTGATGGTTTTGCTCAGTGGTGTGTGGTAGATTATGAGCTAATTGTTTATAAGTCACTGGGTTCAGCGTAAGAGGAAAAGGGGGAGAGATTCTGAGTGAACATTGAATTGTTTTTTAATCTTTTGAGGCATCTCCACACTGATTTCCACAGTGGTTGTACTAGTTTACACGTATGAAGCTTGTTTACCTTAGACTATTGAAAGTTTTGTGATGTTATCCTTTTTTTTAAATTGCAAGAATATTTTGGTTTATGCCTTGTACTTTGAGTATTTTCAAGGTAATGATAGTGTATTAATTATTTCTAGGCTCTTAATATTTTGCTATGAAATTCTGTTTTATTCTTTTCATAAAATAAAAAAGGACGAAGGAACAGAGAAAAAAACAGCTGTCTGAGTTCACTGTGACCTGAGAGAATAAAACATATGAAACATAGAAACCCACTCTGAACTCAACCTCTTTTACTTCAGTCATGCAACATACACGCGCATGTTTAAGTATCACATGGTTCCTCTGGTGCGAGAAAACAAAAATGTAAATAAGAAGCAAAAATGTATGACACTGGAGGTGGGAAGGGAACACGCAAACGGGAAGGGGCACAAAGGCGAGGGGAGGGGAAGGGACGGGGAAGGAACAAAATAGAACAGAAGAAAAAATGGAACCAGCGCTGCGCACATAGTGAGGAGAAGAGGGATGGAAGAGGGGCGCGGGGGAGGAAGAATCAGGATGCACTGTGGACGGGTACAAATTCCCTCTGAAGAACCTGACCATTATGTACGTCTAACATGGACCGATATCATTAATTCAAACAACTATCCCTGTACAAAGCCATTAAAGAAATGTTCATATTTCTTCAACTTCGGCATCATTTCCTGCATATTTTCCCTCCACCGAGTTTTTATGTGTACTTACTTCAATGATACTAACAGCTACACACACTTTACTTTTATCTATATAATTCCAGACATTTCAAAATTACCGGGAAAGTAAAATGATACTTCAAAGTCAGACATGTTTATAAAACTTTATCCTACATATGCTTTTTTGTGGTGATTTAGCTTTCCATTTTGTTTGAGGAGAGTATACTTTATTTCCGATGTTTTGACATTGTTGAGAAGCTCAATGCACACCTTAACAATAAGCACTAACAACTCAATTATTTTTGATTAAATGAAAGAACGGGTCTGTTTCTGTTTTCTACAGGCGCAAAGCAGGAACTACAGATTGGTAATGCTGGCGAGGTCTATGTTTGTAAGTCTAAACATTCCTTTAATTTTTAAAAATTCAATTTTATATGATTATTCTAAATGAGCTGTAATTTGATTAGAAAGTACATTGAATAACTTTAAACAGTGCATTTCATGTGTACCTTTAGCTTCTATTTAATGTAATATGAGTTTTCTGATGTAAATTATAAATTACACAAAGCAACCATAAATGCTTTAAATGTAGAAATTAGATGCTACTAGAATCATAAAAAGTATTAGATCTATTAAGTATAATTATAATGGGCTGGGGATATAGCTCAGTTGAATAAGTGCTTGCCTGGCAAGTGCAAGGTCCTGAGTTCGATCCCCAGTACCACAAAAAAAAAAAAGTATAATTATAATAAAAATCAAATATATCTTGAGTTATTTTGCATGAGAGGGAAACATAACACCCAGTCATGTCTATAGATTTCAAGATGACATTCCACACTTTGGTAAAGGAATTTGTTGAAAGATTAACAGATTGCAGGGTGGAGCCAGAATTGGATTTTTCATTTGTCAGCTTCCAGACCTATCTCAGATGATATATTAATTTGGAACTCATTTGCTCCTCGTTTCTGATAAATTATGTACTATGAAATTAGAAACCATTTTAGTGAATGAAATTAAGGCTGGTAGAGAACAGTTTTTATATTGCTTTCTGCAAATGATCTTTATTATGCTTTCTCTTCTTACTTTCCCGGAGAATTTACAAGTGTTAGAAACTATAATTTATTAATATAAATTACTTGTGAGAATTTCTGAGACAATAAACAGTCGAAGAGAATACTGAAAAACTAAAACTTGGTAAAATGGTGAAATTTATAATCTTTGTGATGTTGTCTTTCCTGCGCTGATGGAAAAGCTCATACATCTCTCCAGTGGCAATAAAAGGGATGTTGAATTTATTTTATTATTTCATTAATGTCAGTAATATGGAAACATGTATTGAACTAGTATTAAATTTTTAGTTAAATAGAAATTTCAAAATGAGGAAAAAGTGTAGTTTAAATCTGCTTAAATTATCTTCTCACTTAGATGTCTACATAGAAATTATTTCACACAAGCTCAAATGCACCAGATTAATTCATTTTCCTCCCCGTTTCTGCATGCAATATGTATGAAAATGTTCTCCTATTGTTCATAAGAGAGTTCTATTTCTAAGGGAGAAGATAAAATCTAGTTTCCCCCAGATTGCCAGACAGTCATTGCACTAGTTAATTTGCTTTCATTGACTTTGAATGTTTCCTACTGAGCCATTTCCTGGCTGGTATTCTTAAAATCATAGTAAATGTCTTTATCCTTGGCCATGCCTGCAAAGGTAAAATATAGCTTTTTGTTTTCCTTTTTAGGACTTATCGTTTTGTTGTATTTCTTGTAAACCCAAACTCTGTTTCTTTTAAAACTTCCAAATTTCTGCAATATATTTTTTGGAAGTTCTACCTTGGCCGAATCCATCTGGGACGAGCCATATCGTAAATGTATGAAACTGTTTCCTGTGTGTCCCCAGATCCACAGTCATATAGACACATACACACTATATGTATGTATAAATTTTATGATTGTTTGCCTCTCTGAGAAATATAAAATTCTTTGGACATTGCATTTAGAGCAAGTTTCCTATTGCTATCTGCAAGCAGACCACTGTGTGGTGTGGAAAGTACAGTGGTAGCAAGGAGGAAATGGCAATGAAATCAACCCTGGAAAAGGAAAAAGGAAAGCAGGGTCCGTTGTTTCCACTCTGTAGCTTCACAAAAACCTCAAGGATTGCTCATTTGCAAATTTTTAAAAATGAGGCTTATTTTCTTGATAAGCATTGTGTAAAACAAGTTAGTAGAACTGAGTTGCAGTCAAGTTATGTTCAAAATAATCTGTCTTCCCCAGAGGGAGACCTCAATTTTTTTACAAATTTCAGCATGATTAAAGTAAACCTTCAAGAAAATTTCAACTGATGCTTAAAATTACTGTAGTTTTCTCAGCGTTCATCTATGTAAGCAATAGTAGTTAAAAATAAGAGGAAATGTGGAGAAGAGGCAACCTGTGAATGCTCTTGGTGAGTCTGCTTGTTCTACAAAACAAACCAGCCTTTCTCTGAAAATATTGAGAATAGAACTTCCACGTGATGTAGCAGCAATCTGAAATGAAGTACATAGCCAAAATACTGAAATCAGTATGTTAAAAAGACGTGTGCACTCCCAAATTCATTTTAGCACTCTTGGCAAAGACCAAGAACATCGTCCTGTTTCCATGTGTCTATCATCTATTAAATGAATAAGGAAAGCATAGACCATATATAGAACTTAATGATTTCCAGCCATTCAAAAGAATAACATTCTCTCATCTGCGGCAATATGGGTGTAATGTGAGAACCTTATTTTAAGAGAAACAAGCCAGGTACAGAAAAAGAAGTACCACATTATCTTTCTCATATGAAATCTACAAATGCTGATCTCACACAAACTGGGAGAAGAAAAGTGACAGAACACGCTAGAATTGGAGGGTGGGGGAGGGATGGGGTTGTTGCCCAGTGGGTTTATGTTACAGCTGGCTAACAGTAAAATCTGGGGTGCTGTTTTGCTCTAGAGTGACTCTTAGAAAGAGTTACACATTGTACAGTTCAAAAAGATAAGAGAAAAGGTTTTAAAGATTTTCATCACAAAGAAATAATAAATATTTGAGGACATAGAATTATTCACCTTGATGGAAACACTATATTGTATACATGTATTGAAATTCACATGGTGTCCCACAAATATGTGCTTTAAAAAAGTTTTTAATTATCAATTTAAAATTTTCTTTAAATTATTAATTAGAGAGAAGGCTTTCACTTCCAAGGATATAGATCCCACTGAATTTCACTATCGTGAGGAAGGAAGGACGAAAACCCAAGTCACTAAAGGAAATCTAAGGAAGCGGAGAGAAGTGTGGAGTCAGACTGGCGATCCCGTGAGGTGTAAGTAACAACACAGAGATGAGTTTCCTCGATGTACTTTATGCCTTACCTAGATCAGACTTGCACTGGACAAAGGGAGAGACCTGAAAGTAGCAACGAGTCCTGACAACAGTGAACAGACAAACAACATAAAGCAATTCTTGCTGTAACTGCCCAGGAAGTGTACGGGCTTATACCGGTCTGTCATGATGGAGAGTATTTAAGTAATCACTGATTGAACTCAAAAGAAATAATTTGGTCCCCAATCACACTCTCATCAGTAAAGACAGACTGAGGCCTTTACAGACCACCTTAGCTACAGCTGTAACAACTCCAGTCTACAATTCTGGCACCCATGAGAGTTGTTTTAGAGGAGGTCCTGGGGACACTGGACACTTTCATATCAGTGAAAAGCGCATGGAAATTTCCCCTCCCCCTTCCTAGATATCTGCCTCCACTTCCCAGGTACCAGGTGAGGTCTTCTTTCTTTGCTGTAATGATGTCAGAATAGCACAGCTAAAACAGAAGATTTAAACAAAACCAGGGTTCCAAAATATATTATCCTAAATGTTTACTTTTCAGTTGAAAATCAATCCTCGTGTCTAGATACAAGCAAATCTCAAACCAGATATAAAACTACATAGACATAGTGCACCAATATTGATTCTCAGTGTTTATGCTACACCAGAATCATTTAAGATGAAATCACTAGGGGAAACTGGTAACAGAGAGGAGATGCCTCTGTACTGTATTGGCAGCTTTCTCTGGATGGATTTTTCAATCCAAATAAAGTGGTTTTTAAAAGTTGACACAGTACATTCATAACAGTGGTGATGATCAAGAAAGGTAACTGCTGTTAACACAGAACTTTTGAAAACTATCTTTTAAGTCTTCCTTGAATGTTGTACTTCAAAAGGTAAATACAAATGTAAATGTTCTAAGGGCTAACTAAATGAATGTTACGGAGGAAAGCCCAATGCCAAGCTGAACTTATTACACGTCTGAGCTGCTGAGGTAATCATTTACTGTTGCTGTCTGTCCCCTGACCTAAGTGATACTCACACATACCCGATCACCTACTTTGTGGCACAATTCCAAAGTCTAGTAGATACATTATGACCAATATACAATTTTTTCTGTTTTGGGGAAATTATGAATTGCTGCAAAATTGGGCCATACCACTCACATGCATTTCAAAGTCTTATTTTTGGGACATTAACATTCAATTACAAGTAATGGTTCCCTATATAACCATGTAATTATTTGAGTTAGGTTAACGATTTAGTTTCCCTATCAATATGATAGTAATTTTCAAAAGACAATCTCTTTTATGATACACAACTTCCGAAGACCCTCTATTTTAATGTTCCTACCTGCCAGACTGACTTTTGTGCTAGTGACAGTTCACTGCTCTAGGATTAAGCAGCTAGTCCAGAGAAAGGAAAAAAAAGAACATTATTCACTCGGCACTACCTGGTGAATAAATAAGATGGTGAATCTAACAAACACTTTTCTACCCTTAATGTGCTAAAATTTTTGTATATTAAACCATACAAATACTTCTTATAATTTTTTTTACTATCAAGGTTATATCAAAAACAAACATATAAACAAACAACCCTTTATAAGAAGCCAAGCCAGGGAGGTTGATTGATCCAAGCTTAAAAGATCTTGTTATAGACTCTTTTCAAGAGAGCTCATTCTTCAACTCTCAATTGTTTAGATCCAGTGCTTTACAATACGTTTAATATCAGTGTTAAGGAGGCAGTATCCACTCCCTGTTTTTCTCTGGTGACCAGGAAGTTTGCATTCATGTCACATGTGTGTATTTTTGTAGTCATACCTGCCCAAGGCAGGCAACAGCCTGTAGGTGCCCTTAGTTTACAAATACACATTTACTAGATGTTTGATGAAAACATATTGCTTAAAATTTGTTTGACTAATGGTGCCTTTATTCACAGATGTCAGTTTACACTCAGTTGTGAGTTACAATATTAGGTAGATAGATAGATATAATTACTTTGGCTATGGTATTAGAGCCAGAATTATAGAGCATCATAAAGCATTAATACAAACAAATGGTGTGCGAGTCTGTCTCTTAGCCATGGACATCAAGGTAAGTATTTGTAACAGTATTCTAATCAATGGCATATACTACTAATTTTTTGCATTGAAGTATGGCAGTTTGATCTAGATCATATGTCAATTTTAATTTTATCACAATTTTTTAATTAAATTGATATGATCAGGAAAAATGATCTTTTGAAACAGCCTATAAAAGATCCGTAACTTTTATTTGAAACTGATTATTAAATGCTTTTATATTTTATTTTTTAAAATTTACTTAAATTGAATGATTAATTATTTTTAGGATTAATATTTGAGAGAAAGAATAGAAAGTCAAAAGTTTTGACTGATAAGCTTAACTGTAAATGTTTAATATCAATATGAAATTGCATTCAGAATACACACACACACATATATATATATATATATATATATATATAAAACTAGTGTTAACTTATTCTATATGAAATTAACTAGCAGCTAAGTTAGATAGTTTTATATGATACTGGATACGCATAGTAAATAGACTAAAAGTCAAATTGTATTAATGAAAGTGACTAAATATAAGTATTTCAGATTTCTATATAATATATAGCATGAAGAGTAACACATATGTCAATATTACTCATGCTGTTAGGGGCTGAATTCCTCCCTGCTGATTCACACGTTGAACCTCAGAGGGTTCCCCTGCTGATGGAGCCCATAAGTGGGGATAGGTGAGCCACTGGAACATTCTGCTGTGTCTCTCTCTGAGAAGAAGCTGGCCCTCAGACCCTGCGGGGTCTGCACACAGGGATCCCCGCGGGACTAGGCGGTGACAGCAAAGGTACACGAGGGAGCGCCGAAGCTCCTGAGCCTTGGTCTTGGACATCCAGGTTCCAGAAATGTGAGAAAATAAATGTCTACTCTTTAAACCACCCTGCCTGTGGTATTTTGTTACAGCAATCCTACAAACTAATACAGCTTTTTATGCAAATATTGCAACCTAAGCTTGGGTTTTCTAGTATGACATGTTTGTAATAGTCAAATGGTATAATAATTGTAAAGGAAATGGATTTGGGCTTTCTGGAGAGAAATGATATGAGATGAGAAATTGGGTGAGGAATGAAGCAGTGCCGTCTCTGCATCTTCACAGGATGCAGAGGGCGCTGGCGTTCTGCAGGCCCCCTCTAGGTTTGTGCTTCTAATTTAGCCAATGTCATCACTTGGTCTTTAGAAGACTGCAAAGTGTGCACAACATCCATTGTCCTTATTCAATTACTCCAATAAGGGATAAAAACAGTAAAAACTATTTGTTATATCAAGACAAGTGAAATGCTGACATTTGTTAAGAAAGTTAACATCCCAAAATTGAAAGACGAGGAAGACAGTTTAACAAATTAAAATCCACATTGTATACTGTTTTGTAAAGTTGGGTCATGAAATAAAGAGTAAACATACATTCACTGAGTTTTGTCCATTTTTATGAGTTGTTTATATCTTACTCTGAAGTCCAGAAGTGTTCAAAAATTCTAGATTGTTCTGTCACCCAATCAATCATCTTCCCTCTGACAACAACTGTACATTTTGGTTTATTTACTCCCTTGGGCTATCACATGGGGGAGACACGTGGCTGCTTCAGATTATGCAGTAACATACATGGGTGCACTCATTCGAGTTGATATTCTCTTATCTTTAAAATAAAAAAATTCTAGATTGAAATATTTTGTCATATGTATGATGTATAACTATTTCCTAATCTAAAGATTACCTTTTTATTTTTTTAATGATATCACATAGGAAATTTTTGAAATTTTCAAGAATTTTGATTTATCATTTTTTCTTTCATATATTTTGCTGTGCCTTAGTCCAAAGAGATTACAAATAAATGTGTCTCAAAGGCATCTATTGCATGATTTCATTTGTGTGGCCTTCTTGTGGATGCACATGTAGTAATAGGGAAAAGATTAGGGTCTGCCATGTGTGGAGGATGTGATTGCAGAAGTTCCCCAAAAGGGATTTTCTGTGGTGACAGTGGTGAAATTTGCTGCCTGTGGTAGTAGCGAAACACATCTACCCAGGGTTGAAATTCACAGGACTACAAAAGTTAGTGGTGCTAGTTGTTCAATAAAAGCCCATTAATAGAAAGCAAAAACAGAAGTAAAATTTGTCATAATCTGTGTATATTTTATAGCAGACGTTGTTTAAAATACTTGAATTTAAAAATATGTGGATGATAATTCTGAAGAAAGGACAGCCAGGCATGGTGGTGTAATTCCAGTATGCAGGAAACTGGGGCAGGAAAATTGCCCTGAATTCTAGAACAGCCTGCACAGCATGTAATGAGTTTGAGACCAGCCAGAGCTACATAACGAGATGGTTTCAAAGCCCTTCCCCCACAGGAAAGCACAGTACAGATAAATTGAAATGAAATTTATTAAATTACAGAATTCAAAAAGGCACTAATTTCATTTTCATAGCTTAGTAGGAAATAAATAATAAGTTTGGTGACGGGTTTGTGAATTTAAATTATGTAATGTAGACATTCTAACTACTCATAGTCACTAATTCACAAAACATAACTCATGGAAATAGTCACAGAGCAAAAGGCAGCACTGCGATCAATCTCCCAATTGTTTTCCTTCAGAAGCAACAACCAGCATTTGTACAAGATTATAAAAAATCCTTCAAAGGTAAGCTGAGATGAACTGATACGAGTAATCAAGTAGTAGCAGTTACTCTCAGCTTACTTTGTGATTTGTTAAAAGACTAACGGTTTTACTGGAAGCTTTAGCTCCTTTCGGCAAAGCCTGCAGCTACCATGCCATAGCAGTGGTGCACAGAGTGTGTTAAAGTCAGCTCTGCTGGATTCAGTGACTCAGACTTGAAGAAAAGGACCACACAGAAGCAACTGTGTTATTTTTCTAGCTGTTTATTCAATATCAGAACCAACAGTGAATCTAGTTTATAACTGAAAACCGCTTTCCGAGTGCCAATTGCAGTCTCCGTTGTAATTGTTCTCTTTCTTCGCGCACTGGCCTTTCAGCTGTAGTTAATAATACGATCACTGAGACTGTGTGCATAATATTTATATAACAGCTATCAACATTACATTAGCCCTGATTTTTTTTTCTGATTGCTCCTAGGCTATTACTATGAAGAGAGATTCCTTTCTTTTACTAAGAATTACTTTAAATTTTTAAGTTTGAGAAACACAATAGTCCTACCAACACTGCGGGAAAGTAGGCAGAAATGCTTTCAAAGATAAAATAAATAAACAAGAAAATTGGAATTGTTTTGAATTCTTTAGGGGTTAAAAAACGACCCCCAAATAGGCTGCTTGTTCCTAAGAGGCCATGTGACGCCCAACAGCCCCAGATAGCTGTGTTCCCAAAACTACTCACATCATGCTTCAGTATAAAAATGAGAGCAATTTAAAATCAATATTGATTTTGCAAAATAGCTATTGACAAAACTCAGGAAGTGGAGTTTTGCAATCTTTGAACACACTCATACCAGTGATGGGGTGATTTCTTTGCAATGGTGGAGAGAAATCAAATTAGACAATGGTACATCTGCTTCTACCAATCACTAAAGGGATAACAAAGATTTAAAAAATCATTTCAGCACAAACATGTATGTGTTGTTGCACATATGTATATATATATATCATTGATCTAAGTTCCTTGCTCATGCTAGATCCTAATTAAATTTTGTTGTATTTTTTGCATTTGTGTTTGAGATTAAAAAATAAAATAATTTTTATTAAAAATAATGGAATGCTGTTAAGCATGGGCTGGGTGGTGCACGCCTGTAATCCCAGCACTTGGGAGGCTAATGCAGGAGGATCACTTGAGTTTGAGGCCAGCCTGGGCTACATAGTGAGTTCAAGGTCAGCCTGAACTGCATAGTGAGACCCTGTATCAAAAGGCAAAAAAAAAAAAAAGAAAATTCAATGCCGAAAATAAAGAGACAAAAGTTGAGGGGAATAATGTGTTTTTGTTGTTTGCTTTGTTTTTAATTATTCTGTCTCTCTTGGTGTGCCCCGGAGAACACTGTGCAAGGAAATGGTGCGTATTCTGACCCCTCAAACATGAGAAAGGTCCAGCTGCGTGAGGAGTAAGAGCAAGATTACTCTGAAAGAGAACGATTCTACATCCTTGGAGCGACAAACCTGTTATGTCAGAGAATAGAGAAAGAGCAGTGTAAGATGATGAAAAGAAAGAATCAAGTTCAAAGTAAGATATGTGAAAATAAAAATATGAAGTTAAGAACATAACTTAAATATATCATCATTCCAAAAAGAAAGTAATTTCAGATTTTCCAGTGACTGACACGATTACATAAACACGGGAGAATGGATTTTACAAATTTATGAAATGATGGAAAGAGATTCAGAGAATATAAGAAGAAAGGAGGCAATGTATATGAATAACATAATTCCCTGGTAATGTACTCCGAGTCAAAGTGAAAAATTAGATGACTTCTCCCACAACTACGTTTGCTACAAATTCCAATGCACGCTTCCTTCTTCTGTCCTCCCTAGTATAGGCATTGAAGTGTTCCAATTTGTCAAGATTTAAAAACAGACAGCATGTTTTCTTTACTTTATTATTAGAGTAGAGACTATTTTTAAGAACTATAAATATCAGCTTGAATTTTAGCCTGCAATCAGCACTTACAGATCTTATTTCACCCCAGATCGAAACATATAAATATTTTAGTAGCTTCTGAGTGGAGATAATGTTCTTATTTTACTGTTATTTTAATGTGAAGTAGGTTAGGTCAAATGTGGTTTAAAAAGTTCAAACCTTCTGGCAAGAAATACTATTTACACAAGTGAGAGCTCTGCAGCTTTTCCAGTTACCCAATGCGTGTGAGGCACTAGTGCTTTGGAAAAGCTCTGTACTGCCAAAAAGGAGCAGAGTGTTCCATACGGGATTTCATCGACATCCTTTCTGTCTCATTTACGTCACCAGCATCATGAATACTATTCTTCGAACAGACTACAGAGTGAAAACGAAGACCTAAATTAGAAAGTCTGTGCTCTGCTGCTAATACAGTTTCCTCTAAACACTGTTTAAACGTAAGACACCCATTACTCATAAGACCTTCATGCATGGAACAAAATACCATCAGAGTGCAAGGAAAGCAGCAAGCACCTCATGATCAGAAAGAAATACCTGTGTTTTCCAAATAATAACTCTGCTCCTAATTAGCTCTAACGTGCTGTCTAGTAATTTTTCTTGCATGTTTCCTTCTTGAGGATAACAAGGATTGGAATGCATTCTATGTATACATTTCTGAGAACAAATTTAGACGGTACAAAGTGACTCTAAAATGCACACGTGACTTAGTATTCACTGAAAATAAATATATTGCAAATAATTTACTATTTCTTAGACATTAGAGATTCCTTTAAATCAAAGACCAGAGAGAACAGTGCAACCCAAAGTTAATGGGCCAATGCAAATAAAAACCGTCATAGATTTCATACTAGTTTAGGCCAATAAACTCTTAGTTTTCCATTTTGTCTTTTACAGCAGTGATCAGCTGCAGCCCAGTTCCAAAGCTGCCTGTTCTTGTTTACCTTTCTCTGTGATAGTGGAACTAAACCTATTGCATGTTTTCCTGTTTCCAGCTGGCGCAGTATTTTGTTCTGTCAATGTAGAACACTACAGGGAAGTTTCTTCCTTTATTGAGATCTCTTGTGGCTTCTTCTACAGCGTGGCCTTCCTTGGTCGTTCTCCCTACAAACCCCTGGGCGGCCCGCGGCAGGCTTACCAGACCTGCGCAGCTCAGGAAATTACCACCACCACCCCCGCCACCCCCCCAGCGAGTAAGTGTCCCTTCCTCCCCGCTGCGGGTGCACGTGTGTGTAACCACTATTTCCTTTCATTGCCATATCTTGAGGTCTTGGCCAAGCCCCAGATCTACTATTGCGATATTCTTTAACGTCTTCGTTAGCGTCTTAATAGCTCAGTTTCAGTTTTTAGCTAATAATTTGTCCCATGGAAAAACCTTGTGTGGTAACAGGCACCTGCGGTCCCAGAATTCAAGAGGCTGAGGGAAGAGAATCCCAAGTTCCAGCCCAGCCTGGGAGTTCAGTGAGATCCTGTCTACAAAGCAAAAAGCAAAATAAAGCAAAACGTTCCCTATTCTAATTCCTAGTAGTTTCAGAGAACGGATTGGACGCCGCCTGACACCTTTCCATGTTCAACATTTACCATACAAAATGTATTTAAGCGTGGCATTCTGACCCAAGTGCCTCTACTACATAAAACTTTACAAGTCTAATTATGGTTCTTAAAATTGCACACAGCTGTAAGCATGATGAACAAAATTTTTAGTTCATAACATGTCTTAAAAATGTCCACAGTACACTGGAAAGAGGCCTCTTAAGTTAAAAAAATAATGAAAAAAACAGGGTGGGAAAAATTCTGGATCATTTTCTTTTCTCTACTTTAAAGAAAAAAACATAAAACAAAATTTTCAAATACGATAGTAGGAGGGTAATAATAGTTATTATATTGCATATCATTATCTTTAAATTAGTTACTCAGAGGACAAGATATCGTCACTTAATTAAACAATATTAGCACAAATGTTTGCTTTCAAGGAACTAAGGAATTAGTAGTATCTTTATATCTTTATATATATATGGGGTTTTTTTGCCTTTCCCTTCCTTCTTTTCTCCATTCCCCCATCCCAGTTTCTCCTTCCTTTTGAAAATCCTTCCCATTTTATAGTATCTATGGTACAATTTGGATTTCAATTACTCTTTCAACTTCTAATACTAGGAGAAAATCCAATGTTTATACATGTGCATCTGGTTTATTTCACTTATGAGTATAGTCTTGAGTTGCATCCATTTACCTATTAAAGTGTCCAGCTTTTCATCCTCCATGGCTGAGTAGTACTCCATTGTTTAAAAAGACTGCATCTTTTTATCCATTCTTTGGTTGATGGGCCCAATATTTAGCTGCCACAAACTGTGCTGCTATAAACCTGGTGCACATATATCGCTTTGTATGATGCTTTGAATTCTTTTGACAACATACCCAGGAGACACATAGCAGAGTCAACTTGGGACCTCCAATCCTAGATTTTTAAGGAATCTCCACAAAGCTTTCCCCAATCACTGCACCAGTCCGCACTCCTACCAGCAGTGTGCAGGGCTCCTTTTCCCCACAGCCCTGCCAGCATATGTTGTTGGTTGATTTCTTGATAATACCTATTTTTTCTGGGGTGAGATGGAAACTCAGTATTGTTTTAATTTGTGTCTCTTGAATGATTAGTGATGCTGAACATATTTTCATATACTTATTTACCATTTGTATTCCTTTATCTCAGAAGTGAGTATTCATCTCAGATGCCCATTTTTGGATTGGGTCTTCACATTTGGGAGGCCTGACTGTTTTGAGATGAGTCCTATTCTTTAGAAAAACTTATTTGTGTTTTCTTTTGTGGTTTTTGTTTCATTTTCAAAGATTACATTCATCATGAATGAATTTAGTGAGTTATATTTGCATACTATATATTTGTACATAATTTATATTATACACATATGCCATTAAATAAAATTTGTGTGCTCAGTAATTTTTAAATAACTCTCATCATACATAAAGTATTTCCTTTTCAATTATCACACCATGCTCACTCAATATACAATTAATTTATCATTGCTTTAACTTTTTGGCTGCTATTATTAAACAAATGATAATTAGAAAATATTAGTTCTTTGACCCTAAAATGGTGAAAATTGTCATTTATCTTCATCCTAAGCTTTTCAAACTACTTATACCTGGTAACAATGGCAAAGATTCCACTCCCTGGGAGACTCTCCTGGACTCCAAGCACAATTTCTCAGACACAGTGTAGTGTGCAGGAGTAGCACATGTGCAAATTTTCATTCTGCTCATAATTGTTAGCTTTGTATTACTGTATTTCTTTAAACTACATTGAATTTATTGTATCTTTATTTAAATACTTATGTATACTTAAATGTACATATTAAGAAATAATTTTGTTAATCTTTTCTGGAGATTTAAGAAATTTCAAGATGAATAAATATGTGAAAATATTCATATGTTTTTCAAATTTTTATTTACCATGAGTTATTTTTCTCTCATTGCTGGGACAAAATAACCAACACCCAAAATTAAGGAATGAAAGATTTATATAACTCACGCTTTGTGGTTTCAGTCCACACTTAGCTGGCTCCAAGGCAGAGTGGCGCACGGCAGAGGGCGACAGCTCATGGCAGTGGAAGACAGCGATGTAACAAGAGCCAAAAAGAAGGAGCAGCGGAGGGCGAGCCTCCTTCCCGCCCTTATATTGTACACGAGCCCCCCCCCCCGGGGCAGGTGTAGCACTCACAAGCATAATCCCAGCCTTGGACGATGGATCAATCAGAAAAACTCTAGGAATCTGCCCCATGACTGCATGAGGCTTTGGGGGGGCATCAGACACAAACCGTAAGAGTAATAATGTTTTATCTGGGGAAAAGGAGATCCAATTATATCCTGTATTAGGTGTGAAGATAAGAATATGCTTGACCTGACAGCAATGGAAGTAAATGTGTAATGCTTAAAAGAAAGAACTAGTTTTCTATTTTATCACAGTTCTGACTCTCTTTTAAGGAACTGACACACCCACAGCCCAAAGGAAAAGCTAACATCCTATTTACATACAATTATATATTATATATTAAATATGCATCATATGTGTATATATATTTTCATACTGGAATATGCCAGTATGTTATGAGTATTCCAAACATTTACATTAATAGAGTAATATGATCATGATATATACATAAGCTAAAATTGCATACAACTAGTTATTACATGGCACACATACAAAATATATGTATATATATTTTAGGTAACCCTTGCTTACAAAGACAGCCGCAATACTGATAACAATTACCTATAAGATCTTTGTTTACCAATAATTTATCAAATAATTGAATGAACAGGTTTTCATTCTACTGACAGCATAAGCATGTGAAGAAAAATTTATTTAGGTGCTTTTCTACACTAATGTTAGATTTCTAGGTTTAAATATTTTTCCTACCTCATATATAATATTCCGTAAGAAAGCAAAGTAAAATTATTTCAGTTTTGAATATAAGCTAACTATGCAAGAGCATAGAGATTTGTATTATATACAAAGTCTATGTTGTGGTCTCGAAGAAATAATAAACAATACTAATTTTTAAAACTTAAAGATTGGTACTGAATAGATGTGATACATGGAAGTATGCAATGTAATGCTTGCCCTGCTCAATTTCTGTCTTGCTTTGTTCACACTCCTTGCTGTGCTCTTCTTTGTAGCTTTTGGAATGAAAATGTCTATTCTGTGCCATCGTCCTATGTTGGAAGTGTTTAGCTTTCTTTTCATTTATATGGGGATTTGCATCTAAGAGTTTTCCTTAAATCTCAGAAGAGATTGGACTTGACTTTTCAGCAATGCTGAAACTGTTGGGAATTTGGCAACTCTTAGAGATGGACTAAATGCCTTCTTCATAAAGGGATGCACATGAGTCTCTGGGGAGGCCAGGGACAGAACGTCGTGACTTGTGTCTGGGTGAACCCCCAAGCCTCATGCGGTTGTAGGTGGGGCCAATCAGAGGTGCTTGGATCTAGAGCGTGTTAGGCTGGGGTCCACGGTGTGTGATAACCCAAACAGTCCACTGATTTGGCATAGTTCTGTGCCGGATTAGGGTGCCCCACAATGGGAGTGAGTGCTGTCTGCCCGAAGGGTGGTAGCCTGGGTAGAATATGAGTGAAAGAAAGATGTCCTGCTGTGGTATCTTTCCACTTCACTGGCCCTGCTGCCTTTTGCTCACGATGAACTGCTTCTCCTCAATGCCTCTCTGTCTTCCCCCTGCGTGGGGGAAGCGACCACCAGGGGTGTATTTCCTTTTCCTGCTGCTCTGCTTCTGAAATGCCAGCAGTTGAACTGTGTTCCTTGCCATGCCTCTCTGCCACCCCGTTTCTCTGTTGGAGCCAGATGGCTACTTAACTGCGAACCTGAGTCCGATTCAATCTCTTCTCCTTCAGCTGTGAGAACCGGGCCTCACTGGCAGTGTTGAGTACAGGACTAGGACAGAGACTGGAGATCAGAAGCCGGGGTCATTGCCAGGATTCTGCCTGGTCCTGTGGTTTAGAAACTTGCAGAAATGTTTAATCAGAGGAATTTCCAAAGGGTGGGAGATGCTGGCTAGAAAAGTCGAGAATATCAAAAACGGAGACTGGTGGCAGATTCTTGTTGAAGCCCACAGGGCTGTGAGGCTCATAAAAATACAGCGGGCAAAGGGCAGGCTCAGGAATTTCATCGGGGAACCCAGATGCCACTGGACTGGAGCCTGTTACTATCTGAGAAATGTCTACATTTTCCGTGTCCCCACGTCCCGGTGTTCAGAGACAGGGCTGTAGATGGCTGGATACAAGCACAAGCTGCTCTGATGAGCCACATTTAACCCCTCCTTCTTCGGGATATGGGTACTGACGTCCAGCAAAGCAAATTAGTGAATACAACACGGCTGATTGAGTCTGGAGGTTTTCAGTTTGAACTAGAGACAGGAAAGGCATGTTGATACGAAGTCCACTTTGCTTGACTCCGGTGAAGACTGAGAGAGGGGCGTGTCAGCCAAAGGCGCCCTCTTCGAACTCGGCACCATCTTTGCTTTGGGCAAATGTTCTGATTCTGGAAACAAAGGAAGATGTCTGGAATTCCCATCCCACAGCCCTGTGGTTACTGTTCTTGCCCCCACATTGCCACTTCGGCAGCATGCTCACCCCAGCTTGGCCCTCCCAGAACCACAGCAGGGTCTCCACGAGCACATCGCATTTCTTCTTTATTTTTATCCATTTTCATGGTCATGTACATATTCATAAATAAACAACAGCAAGCTTTACTGATTCTAAAACCAACTTTGATATTGAAAAATTGGTGACTTGTAATTAATTTAGAAAATCTTTCATTTTTTCTGCAAAACTTTTAATTGGATAATGTTAGGTATATTTTTAATTGTGTCTGTGTACCTGTTTGGAAAAAAATGATAAAATATATTCTTCGCTAGCAAACAACACATTTATTAGTTATGCCAGCGGTGATTTCAGTTATACAATAAGGAAAGTATGTTTAGGGACGATCTGATTTGACTTCTTCACAAATTTAAAGTCAATTGAATATGATTTATGGGAAAAGGGGTCATAAAACTGATAGATAATACTATTTCATCTTAGGAAAGATGTGATAAGAAAAAATAATGCATTTTGTTTCAGAAGTAACAATATTAAGATACTGAGTGTCTACTTTAAATTTCTGTTCTGCGAAAAATTCATATCCAGTGAACTTCACAGATAACAGTGTGAGGCTTTTACTGCCGCTGCTTATCCAAATTGCCGGGGCTATTATTTCATTTCCACAAATGGTGAATTTATATCGGAATCATTAGCATAAATATACCCCTATTATACAAATAGTGCATTTCTATCTAGGAAAAGTGTCATCCTTCAAGATTTTTCAATTTTACTTATGAACTAAAATGCCATAAAAATAAAAGAATACTAAACCATTTCACAACTCTGTTCAAGTCAGGTATATTCTAATTAACGTGCACCTTTACCCACAGACCAAACTGCTTTAAATAAAAATGAAAGTGTTAGTTAATTATAGTCACATATGAGACATTGATAAGTGTTTTCCTGGTCCATGCAGATTTTAAAAGTTAAATACTTCAAGTATGTATGACATCGTTCAATATTTCTGCTTTACTGATGTTGATGAGGAAGTATAACAGTGAAATTATTCTCAGATCTAAATTCTGGGAGAACGAAGTTAAAGAGAAATGTGAGAAGAGGTATACATAGATTGGCTGGTAACTCTCACTGGGCCCTGTCTTAATAACTTTTACTAAAATGATTCTGAACAATCAAATATATATTTTTAATCTTCTTACTTGATAATTGTTTTTGGATTATTTTAAATAGCTATATAAAAATTGTACACAAGGATAGTTTACAGAAAAATATTAAGATAAAGAGTAAACTTGAAACTCAAATTTTAGTTTGCAATAATAAAATCTTGTGGTGTATCATACTGGCGTGTAAGTTAATATGAGACAAAATTAAAATCATTAGGTTTCAGCAGCAACAATCTAAAGTAACACCTGAATGTTATTAAAAAATAATTAAGATGTAAGAAGTGGTATAATTGCAACAGACTATTTTCAGAAAATATATTTCAGAGCTAGGGATATAGATCAGTGTTACACAGTATGTGCAAGGCCCTGGGTTTGACCCATACCCCTAAAAAATCGTATTTGCCAGTGATATGTTCAGTAATAGAACAGTGTGATAGAAAACTGTTCAGAGGCAAAGACTCTAGTATATGTTGTTATAAATACACAGCGACTGGTGAAACTTACATGATATACAAACATCTTCAGAGAGTTCTCTATGAAATATTACTACATCAAATATACTACAAATTTTTCTGCATAAAAGAATTATAGTGAAAGTGTACCAAAGCTTAAGTAGGAAAGAGAAATCACTAGGGTAAGATTTCCAGAACAAAGAAAGAAATACTTGAATACAAGAAACTAGTGTCATTAGGAATCATGTATTAGTTAACTCTTGAAAAGTCAGCTGGACATGGGTGAGTACATCCATCATTCAAGAGGCTGAGACAGGAGGATTACGAGTTCAAGGCTGGCCTAGAATTGATATCAAGTTCAAGTCTATCCTGGAATACATAATGAGACATTGTCTAAAATAAAACTTGAAAAGCTTACAAAGTAAGAAATAATAAATACACATCTTGAGATCATAGAACTTGAAATTAAGTTGATACAATTAAACATTTTAGAAGGTAAAAAGGTAAAGGCTGTTTTCTTTATTCCTTTGGTAATAAGCTGTAACATGATCTTCTGGTCAGATAGCTTAGTTTAAAAATATACAATGGCATTAAAATAATTATAATTTAGCTCTGCCAAAAATATAATAGAAATGTGACTTCAATTATTTTACTTCATAAATATTTTGACAAAATCAAACAATTGCAATATTACAGAAGTTTAACACTTACTGATAAAATGAATTACTTTGAGAACTTTAGCAATTTTGGAAATTTTCTTACATGTAACTTTATCTGAATCACTGCCCTTTAGGTTCTTTTGAAATATAGTGATATTTTACTTATATGTTTGATCAAATTACATTCTTTAATTAGAATTCAAATTAAATACAGGATGTAATCAACTCGCCTTTGTTGAATTATTTACTGCTAAGGTGATGATATCATGAAACAGCAAGAAGGGAGCCTAAGCCTAGGTTCTAATTTGTTTTCTTTTGTTCCTGTAGGTCATTGCTTTTGAGAAAAAAGAAATACAGATTTATTATTAAATAGATCAATCCAACCAGCTGTACTTTAAACTCTTACTTTGATCCCCAGAATTACATGTGTTTCTCAGCTTAAATTGAAAATATTGTAAGCCTCAAATGCATCTGATACTTTTAAGTTATCCAGCGTCTGGTATTCATAGCATCTTGCCCAGGGCAGACTGCTTTCCTCCCAGTGCCCTGGCTGCGTGGGGCTCCTGCTGACTGTTGTTGTCCAGGACATTTAAATAGCACCTACCTGCATGTCAATCATCAGGGAAAAGTTAAAAATTTAAACTTCACATTTCAGTCACTCTGAATATCAATTTCATGGGATCAAAAAATTCCTGATTAAACCAGTGTAAGTCAGGGCCTCTCTGTTAATACACATAGGTCTGTTATGGTTGATACATTGTGTCAACTTGGGGAATCTAGAGGTTTAGCTGAGTGACTCAGGAGGAAGCTGGGGTGCTTACTTTGTAAACATCCTGAGCCTGTGGAAGAGGAGGGCATGGAGATTGTGTGAGAGCTACACGCCCCCTGGGTGGGGGTAGGTTGTTTACAATATAAGGGAAGAGAAGAGGCTGCTGGCTGCCATTCCTCCTTTTGCGCTGGTTGTTGTTGCTGTGCTCTGCTGCCGTGAACAGTTTGCCCTTTGCCATGTGCCACTCTGCCTCAGAACCAGCCAAGTATGGACTGAAACCTCCATGAACTGTAAGCTAAATAAACCTTTCCTTCCTTCATTTTGGGCTTTGGGTATTTTGTCTCAGCCACGACAGAAAAGTAACCAAGACAAGGTCATTCCTTACTTTTTTACGTCATTTCACTCTATGAAACAAAGTGTACCATGTTAACAGGCACTGAGGATAGCTAGGGGAATTTTACACTGTTATACTGAGGTATTTACTACAGGCTATGCAAAGAGAAGAGTATTAGACATGGAGACACACATTTAGAGTGAATAACACTTCATGAACTATGATAATACACAGCAAATGTTGCACTATTAGTGGTGTGTTATTATCTTAGATAACTACTGCTGGACATTGCGTGAAAACAATCTCTGCAGATTTTGTCAGCACACTGACTTCATTTGTGAGAAGCTCTGTGGGAGTGGCATCATTTTCGGTCCGTGACCCCCACCTTTGTCCTCTCAGAGCGTGGGTGACACAGCATGGACACCAGCAGCACATAGGTAGAAAGGTTTCCACCGTCTAGAGCTTTGAAAAATTTAAGTTTTCTCTGTTGTTTCCTTAAAATTCAAAAATAAAGTAGAATTTAAAAAGATAATTAAAGATACTCATGACTGTTTGGCTTTGTTTTGACCAGTAAAAGCTGTAACATTTTCCTGTTGAGATGCGGGTGTGGTGTGACATTGTTAGTGACAGTAAATACGTAATTGATGAGACGAGTTGCTACAAAATAGTAAGAGCATATTTAAATTCATAGTTTTAGAGAAATCACAAAGCTATAGTATTTTAAAAGTAAACTTCAAATCAATCAAAAGACGTATTCTTTAGATTATATATCAGGAGAAGAAGATAAGAGCTTGCAGGAGAAAGGTGCAAAACGAACTACTCCCGCAAAACCAAGCGTGTTCAGGAGGTTCACAAGTAAAGAAATAATGACCTGAAAGTCAACGGCATTAGAAATCATAATGGGGAGAGTGTAAGCAATGACCAGAATGTATAAGAGAGATTGTGAGACATGAAGAAAATATTCAAACGGGAAGGGGAATTAGGGAAGAGGGGAGGTAAAGGAAAGAAGAGAAAAGACGATGGAAAAGTAAGGAAACGTGGAAGCAAAGGCTTTTGCAAAGAAGGAGTGGAAGAGGTGTGAGGGGTAAGCGAATAGGGGAAAAGAACCAGGTTCCATCAGGTACAGGTACAAGTATCCTATAATGGATGTGATCATTGTGTATGTCTAAAATGTACCACCAAGCTTAATTAATAGTTTTTAAAAAGAAATTATCTAACGAAGCATCTTGTATTGACCATTGTCTTAGTTACTTTCTGACTGCTGAGACAAAATACCTAACACTCAAAAGTTAAAGGAGGAAAGGTTATTTACCTCACAGTTTATAAAGTTTTCAGGTCACAATCGGCCGGCTTTAAGGCAGTTGGCATTGCACGGGGCAACAGTTCATGGCGGCAGAAGACAGCAAATGCGAAGAGAGAGGGAGGGAGGGACGGAGGGAGGAGCAGCCGCTTTGTATCCTTTATATTGTATTCAGGGCCCTCATCCCAGGGCGGGTGGGGCACGCACACCCTTCATCCCTGCACCGACCCTGAATCAGTCACAAACTCTAGAACTCCACCCCATGGCTGCATGAGGCTTTAGGGGGACATCTCGGCACAAACCATAACAGCCATTTGCCACCTCTTGAAACACAATGACAGTCAAAGACATTTAATAATTTTAGCTAATTTATTCCTTTTATGAAAGCGCATAGTCCACCATTCCATGCTTGATAATACCTTAAAAAGATTACCCCATGGATTAAGAAAGTTGTCTCAAGACAGCAGAGAATTAGGTGTTCCTTAGCCTTCACTACGCAGTTTGACTATTTTATGTGTACTTTTAGTGCTCCTGAGTACACGAACGCAGGCACTTACTCCAGCCTGCAACCGAGATCTCAAGTAGCTTTCAATACTGAATGTCTCCACTACGCCTTTGAGAAATATTGAAAACCTGCTAGAGGAATTTTCCACTTCTGATATAAGGTACTAAGAAAGGTTGCTGGCAAAAGTGTCAAAAAGCAAACATTGTCATTTTTACTTGAAATCTAAGGGTTCTGATAAAAATCTTATAACTTTAAGAGAACACATTCCATGTTTATACATTTTTTCTTAAATAGGTCCATGTTTATGAGAAGAAGTTGAAGAAATGGCAAGAGAGAGAAGAGCAGAAAGCCCGAAGGCAGATGAAACAGGAGTGCCAGGAGGGAGACATTTCAGCTTTCCGAGTCAGAGCTGGAATGGGAGGCACAACTGAGAAAGACCAGTAGAAAGATACACTTCAGCTCCTCGCAGAGTTTTTAAATTTTTCCATGACCAGTTGATGTGGAAATGCAAAACAAGTGAAAATGAATATATAAAGGAGAGAATTAGGGATTTTTTTCATTTTGACCTGTACTTCCAGTAGTGATTTTCATTTTTGAAATTCTCATTATATGTGATCAGAGGGTCTAAACACTTTTGTGTGTGTCATATTATACAGACCTGGCGCTACAAATGAAGTGAAACAGCGTGTCTAAGAATGTCTCCAAGAACCCAACGCAATTCATTTTTCCACAGGGAGGTCTCTAAGGAACCCCAAGGCCCTGTGACAGTGTATCATCACTACAAGAAGGAACGATACAGTATCTGAGCTAGAGGTGCAGTCGAGTGTAGGCTTGGGCACCTGGCATCCAATCCTGCGTGCTGCCTGACATAGAGACGTAGGAAGCAATTTAAAGAATATCAGAGATTTATAGACTATCGCTGCTCTTGTCTGTTCAAATATGTCATTTACTATGAAATGTAATTGTGCATCACAATATTCTAATAAAGACAAATGTCTAAACAGTGCCCTTAAATCCAACTAAGAAAGTCTTGTAGAAATTTCCATAGAGGCCAGAGTTTAAACAGAAAATTGGAATTGGAATACAGAACAATATTTAGCTACTACATGGATATCATTCTTGTAGAGCAAATAATATTGTCATAGGGAGCATTGGAGGACAGATTAAAACAGCTAAATTTTTTACACAATGTGAAACTTGAATATTAAAAATAAAATGAGCATATTCTATTTACATTATGAATATTAATATCCATATCTATAGATAAACAGTAATGTGTAGTTACTACTGATTTTACCTAAGATTTTACCACTAATAATCATTACAAACTAAGAGTAGGTCACTGCTTCACTGATGCCCTTATTTATTTATTTATTTATTCATTTATTTTTGCGGTACTGGGGATCGAACTCAGGACCCTGCGCTTGCTAGGCAAGCGCTTATTCCACTGAGCTATATCCCCAGCCCCGATGCCCTTACATTTTTGAATTTGGTATTTATTTTATTTGATTCGTACACAGCCCTGTAACTATTGTTGCCATCACTATCTTGGAGATCGGCATGTAGCTTTCAAATTTAACAATTTACTTTAGTGCAACAACTGTAAGAAACTAGATTAATTTTTTAAAAAATCAGACCAAATTGGAAAATTTTTAGTAAGAACAATTTGGTAGAATCTAGGCGGTTAATTAAAGTCAATAATGCTTCTCAATATGTTTGCAGGTACTAGCAACTCAGAAAACTGCTTTTTTTTGTTATTTAACATGGTCAACTGTTATAACATAGTTCTACTGTACTTGTGATTTGCTTTGGTTACAATGCATTTGCGCATATTGAAATACATTGTGCACATTGTACAAAAATTACCCATATGAGTAATAATATAGAACACTTAGAAAAATGCTGAGACAAAATAAAGAAAAATATCCTGACCCTAGAGTTATGAGTTGTTCACTCAGGAAAAGAGTTATAACTACACAGGACAAACAGCCACCATTCAGTGGCAAAATAGTGTGGGACCTGTTCTCTTCTACAGAGAAGATGAGAAACTCAGTCATTTGCCTTATGTTTGAAAGGATACCTTTTATAATTACTCAAGTCAGAGAAAATTCACATACTGAAAAAAAGATTAATGACTTTGTCCTTGTTATTAGTGATTTTTGAACACATTTAAATAGCATAAGAGGAGCAGTTGCTATGTACTTTATGTTTATATGTATTATCTTTGAAAGTGCAAAACAAACAATAGGTTGCCAAGTGTTACAATTTAGGAAATTTAGGATTAAGAAAACTGCATAATTTCTTAATAAAACTAGGCTGTTAAGTTGGAATATCAGTTCTTAAATTTGAGTCTCTGTGATTGTAAAACATATGGTACTTTTAACTAGTTGTGATGGACATTCAGTAAGAGCATAAATGAGACAAAGAGTCAAAAAAGCCAAAATTAGTTGTAATGTAGCTTGTTTGGTTATGATTGATAATGATTTGGCTTAATATGCTTTCCCAGTACTTTCTTACAATTGAACATCTTTTTTAACCTTACAAGAGTCCTAGTTCTAGAAAATAATTGAGAATAATAAGGTAGAAACTTCTACATTTAATAAAATATTAATATTTATAGAATTTCTTTCCATAATTCACCACCAATGTTGCTTAATGAACAATAGAGAAACTGGATAAATGTATCCAAGAATCCAACGCAATTCATTTTTCCACAGGGAGGTCTCTAAGGAACTCCAAGGCCTTGTGACAGTATATCATCACTACGTGCTAGGCAAAGAAGTTCCACATTAGCATAACTAAGACATCTCTGATGTCTCCAGGTTGCCCTCCTCTATTATGACAGTGATATGAATCAGGTTAATACTGCCACCAATTAGAAGAGTTTCTTTCTCACAATACCTGTTTTGTTATGGGACATGGAGTTCTGCTAATCAATCCCAATCCAGCCTTCTCTTTTTCTCTCTGAGCTTTTTCGTATAGATTATACTCACATAGGTAATCAAACACCAGTGAATTTCACTTTATTATTTTGGAGAGAATGACAGCAATACAAATGTCTTTCAGAAATGGACTCATCAGCAGATGCTGTAATCTTTAAAAATTTATATTCAATACTTTAGAGAATTTTAACGAGATTTCTGCCACTCAAGATGATTAAGATTTATGCAGAAAAAGGTACTTTTATAAATATGGAGAGAGATTTCCTTGGAAGTTGGGTATTTTTCATAATATGACACCATAAATTTGGGGTTTTAGAGCTGGGCAAACCCACACAGATATTCACTCCAGTTGAGGTTAGAGATTAGTAAAAATTTGGGAACCCAAAAGAAAGACACATGTTTTTTTCTGTGTCTATATTATTTAGTCACAAGGACCTGCTGGTCAAGGAGGAGGAGATGCATCTCTCCACCATTTGTCAGACAGAATAGAATTATCAATAGTTGCTTTAGCTACAGTAACACAAATTCTAAAGGTTTGCAACTGCAATGGCAGTGATTTCCTGGTCAGTTTCCTGAGCTACTGCATATTTATTTTAGACTTACAAAAGAGACCCAGAGGACTGTTAATTCGCTGTTTTGCATCATGTTTTGGATGGCCTCAATCCATTTTCCCTGTAACGGTAATAACGAGTGACCTAGCGTTACTCTTTTCAACTCATACGCTGGTGAGTTCGTATACACAGTGTCCACAAAGGTGTAACTCACCTGCTTCATAACAAATTGCAATTTAAACATGCATTATATTTTTATAACAGAACATAATGATGAAACAAAGCAAAATTAATACGGTATTTCAAAAATAGTAGCTAAAGTCCAATGTCAGCTAAGCAGTCAAAGTCAAGCAGCGTCCACACGCTGTCTCCCTGTGTCCTCTACCACTGTCTTGGGTTCTGCCTGCATTTTTGCTCACAGTAGCCCGATATCTTCAAGAGAATTTTGAAAATGACTTAGCAGTTGAAACTTTTTGTCAATCAAGGTTATCTCTTTTAACCATAACATTTTCGAGCTTTTTCCATTTCTCTATCAAAGTCTTACTCTATTTTTTTTTGTCAAATTCAGGGAACAACATGAGTTTAAGCAAATAGATACCATTAATCAAGGTTCCTTGAAGTTTAAGAATTAAATTTATGTGACTTTCAATTGAAACAAAATTATGTAAAATGAAATCAACCAGCTATTACAGAGGAAATTAGTTTTATTTGTACTAAACAGAAGGGTAACAAAGAACTCTTTCTAGGTTCCTCAATATGCAAGCATACTTATTTTTATGTTTACTTATTTATAGTACTGGGAATTGAACCCACAACCTCGCACTTGCCAGGCAAGCACTGTGCCACTGAGCTATATCCCCACCCCAAGAGTTATTCTTACATATTTTGTTGTTGTATTTTGTGCCACTGAGTTATATCCCCACCCCAAAAGTTATTCTTACGTATTTTTGTTGTTGTGTTTTGGTACCAGGAATGAAACCAAGGACCTTGAGCTTGCCAGGCAGGCACTTGTGCCACTGAGCCGTATCTCTGGCCCTGTGAAAACATATTTAGAACATTTCATGCAATTGACACTGGTATGAACATCGATCTGTAACTATTACTTAAAACAACTAACAGTAGCTAATAGTAATAGTTGCTATAAGTTACTATTAATATAGGGTTATGAATAATAATAGAACATGATATAAATAGAATATATTTAATTTTCAACATTTTATCTCATAGGTATTGGATAAAGTACACTATTAGATATTTTAATCTATTTCCTAGGTTTAGCTGAATTAACATGTGCTCTATATTTGGTAATTAATTTAAGTTTTGCATTCAAATGCAGTTACCAAGTCTGCGCTTTCTGCACCCATGGCTATAAAACTTTGTTATTCTTAGAACACTTTCAGATATGTTTGCTGTTTCTCTGTTGCACTATCTGGACTCATACGTACTTGGGAGATGAAATTTGAGCTGGAAAGGTATAAGACTAAGGATAAACCTTAATGAATTTTATTTACCTCACTTAAAAAAATCATAATATAAACAACCACGAGTAAGGCAGTCTTTAAAATCTGACTCCTTAGGAGTTTACAAACCTTCCTGAAACCAAGGAAGTTACCAATAGGGTTAAGATAATGTGTTAGTATTGCTTGCAAAGTCTATTCTGCAGGTCACTGCACTTAGTTTAAGAGGTCTCAGAAAAAATAGAATCAAGGTGGGCATTTCACAATTAGGGACTTTTAGTTTTTTCTAAAGCAGAATCATAGACGTGGTAAGATGTAAAAAGAGAACTAACATTCAAATTAAGAAATTCCCATCAAGAAGTCACAGCCAAAAAATTTTGGAATTGTTGGCTGTCACATATACTAGAATGACAATGCCTCTATTTTTTTTAAGTTTTAATAAAATCACAGAAAATTATCCATAAAATGAATAAAAGAAAACTTAAGAAACATAGCCAAAAATCATAAAATACCAATATATAATAAGAAAAAAAACGAATAAATTGCGAGTCTCTTTAGCAAAACATAATGACATACACATTTAATTCTTTTTAAAAAGTTGTACCTTCTCTGTCATTATAAATGATTGATCTTAGTGGCATGCACGGTGACTCTCAAAGGTGAATAGAATGTAATGCTTTTGCTGCACGTACCTGGTCACAACACGCATGCACACGTGCTCCCATGAACACATGCACACACAGAAACACACAGATGCTGTGCATTGTCGTTAAAATGTTGAAATGACGTCAGAACTGTGTTAAACAGAATAAAAATTACTTCTAACAAGCTCATTTAATGCCCCCAACTGAATATGTCACTTTCCATGCAAAAACAAATCCCTTTCAGCTTCTGAGCTGGGAGGATTGTTCGGAACTCTCAGGGTGCACGTGGTCAGCACAACCGGCTTTACGGGGGCGGGGGGGGGGGGGGCGCGAGTGTGTACCAGGAAAGAAAGGAGATGGTATCATGGAACCAGAGCTTCGGGACCCTGGGACTGAAGATGCAGGAAGAAACGGTGAGCCGAGGAGTGTTAGCAGCGTCAGAACCGGAAGTGGGCAAAGACGCTGGACGCTTATTTGCCCAGAATCTGGAGCACTGACCCGGCCAAAGAGTTGTGAGGATAAACAGCAGCAGAAACTCATCTTCCTAGCTGGCGGGCTCTCCGAGTAGTAGAGCCACTTCAAAATCAAAAACGTTTACAGCTTCCAGTAAAAAGGGTCAAGATGTGTCGTGCATATGTACCAGTACCCTGTGATGAATATTGTCATTATGTACCACAAACATATGCTAATAAAAACATTAAGAGATAAAGTAAATCATAAAAGTCAAAATAAAAAATTGAGTATATTGCTATACTTCTGTGTGATCCAGAAATCATGATCTCTAATATAATTCAAGGCATTTGAAAATATATGTCCACAGAAACACCTAAAAGCATACTTTAGAAGCTTTAGCTATTAATGTCGAGAGTTGGAAGAAACCAAGTTGTCCTCTAATAGGTAAATGGATGAAAAATACATTCAGATAGTGAAATTAAGCGCTAAAAAGAAATAACCTATCTAACCACAAAAACTACACAGAGGAACCTGAAATGATGTTTCTAAGGAAAACAAGCTAATGTGAAAAGGCAAGCCATTGTATGATTTCAAAAATACGACATTCTGGAAAAGGCACTAGTGTGGAGGCGGTAAAGAGATCTGTTGTGCTCAGGTTGTGTAGCAGCAGGGACTTGAACAGGTGGAGTACACAGGACTTCTGAGGGCCACGAAAACTCTGTATGACAGATACATTTCATTCTGCATTTGTCCAAATCATTGAAACGGATCACCCCAACAGTGCGCCACAATGTATCCAAATTTCAGAAAAACGGTGTGTCCACAGGGTTCAGTCACAGCAAGTGAACCACTGTAGTGGAAGATGTGTATTGTTGGGGATGCTAATATGCAGTGGCATGGAAAGTAGGAAAAATCTCTGTAATTGAGTCCTAAATGTTTTGTGAACTTCTCTTAACACATGTTTTTAAAACAAGTTGTAAAAATATAAAACAACAAGAAGATGACTCCTCTGGAATCTAAATGAAGAACATAGCTCTTTGAAACCTTGCTTTTGGTCCCAAAAGATTCATTTCAAACTTCTGACATCCAGAACTGTAACACAATAAATATATGACTTACGTCTCCAGTGGATCTTATGACAGCATTATTGTAAAAGCAATAAAGATTCATATATTATCTTTCTGGACATCAATGCTTTATTATATGAATATTGAGATTAAAAAAAATTTGAAACAATTTGCAAAGAAGAATATAACACATGAAATCCTGTCTGCCCTTGCCATCCTTGGGCTAGGTAAATGCATCACAACGACCAACAGGTTTTTAATAAAATGAGAGAAAATAATACTCTAGATTTTGTAAAACAAATCTCCTTTAATGACCTTGTTGGTCTCATCTATTGTTTTGCAAATTTCTATTTGTAGCTAAGGTGGTTATTTACTGAGCATTGATTTTGATTAGGTTTTAGTTCCTATTAAGGAAACAAGTCCTCTTTTTTGTCAGATAGTTTCTACATCATCTTCTACTCTTCACAGGAATAGATATAACATATTCTGGCAAAGCCTGCTGCTTAACACCAGGGAGAAAAATGATAACATGAAATATGCATATCTCATTCAGTAGGCAGTTTCCATTATAATGTATTGACTGCTGTAACAGGATCAGAAAAAAGAAGTATTCTCAGACTATCAGATACTAAACTATAAATATTCATTGGAATTTCCACAATAGACTCTTTATCTCAGTTCCTGACACTACAATGGTATTAGAAATTAGAATGATTCCAAATATGATGATAGGGACTTTCTGGAAAATGTTATTAGGATGTATTCTTTTTATTCATTAAAATTATTGGAAGAAAAATACAGCAAGCTAAAAATTAAAGATTATTACTCTAGTAACTCCTTTTTCAGGGTAATGCTGACTTCCATTATTTATTTTTCCTATAAATGTGATTTAACCAGCTTCTCTAGGTTTATCCACTTATTGATCTTTTTATCAGGTAGATCTATTTGATTCTTTTCTTTCCATATTAACTTATTTTAAACATTTGTCATTGTGGTCCTTAGAAGAAATATTATATATGTATGTGTGTGTGTGTGTGTGTGTGTGTGTGTGTGTATATATCTCACATTCCCATCCATACTAGACATTAAATATTCACAAGTGGTCTGATTAAATAGATGACCCTGAACAGAAATAATTTAAGAATTGACAAAGACAAACTGATAAGATGTAGTCATTCTCCCACCTAACAGTATTCAGGCATTCACCTGAGACAACATTTAAAACTGTGCATGAATTATGCAAAAGTACATCCAATTAGTGCATTTCCCACAAATCATGGGACAAATCAAATTCCAAATAGTTAGAATTCATGGACAGAAAATACTAGGGAGATCCAAATCCTTATTAAATAAGTAGCTGAGATCTCATAAAAGTGAGGAAAAATTGTTAAAAATAAGAGTACTAACTGTTTTCAACAGTTTAGAAATCTGACAGATGGACTCAGGGTTAGGGAACTAGGGTGACATAGTGATGAGCTGGGGTTCATGGTGTGGTCCCGCACACAGAGCAATGTTTCAGCCCCGCACAGGACAGCTCAAGACTGTTGTGCATGTCCTTTGCCAACTGTAATCTTGACGCTATTGGGTTAGTGATTAAGAGAAAGTAGACATCCAAGTGTGCGGATGATATCGCACAAATGTGCATAGCAATCAAATTATTGTATGTGCATAGAAATAAATTATTATATTCTCAAATTTATCCTGGAAAATCAACAATTACGCTTTTAGATACAAGCTTTATAAAAGTTCTTGCAACATGTGAATAAGGATATGATACAAAAATTGTAAAATCCATACCAGGCTTATTCAGTTTGGAAAAAAATTAGAAATAACAAAAATACCTCTGGCTCTTTAGAAAGTGGAATCCTAGGCAATGACAATAAATCCAATTGTTGATCCATGTATCAACATGATTATTCTTTTAATGTAATTATCTGAGGGGAGGATATGTGAGGATATAGCAGTAAGAAGGCATGTTCTATGAACAAAATTATTACATGCAAGATTTTATTTTAATGGTTTTTCAAAAACCTTGGCTCTATCTTGGCTTCCAAGTGTGCATTCCTGGCTAGCTGAGAGCTCAGTCTGAGATTCCTGCTTCAAAAGAAATTCAGCTGGAGTCATTTTTGGAGCCATCGTTCCCTGTTGGTGTTGCCGTAGAAGTTCATAGGAAGGTTGCGAAGCCCCAGAAACGCTGGAGCTCAGTTTTCGGACCACTGCCACCTTCTCTCACTGTCTCTGTGCTGCCCTAGATCTAGACAAGTCTTCTACTTGATCCTCAAGTCTAGCAGGACAGTCTGTCAACATGATCTGGTCCTGGTATTTTCTCTCCTAGGAACATGTGGCCTCAAATGTCCGTGTGACTACCAGCCTGCTCTCCTTCAAGTCTTTCTTCGCACGTTGCCTCAGACAAGTGTTTCCTATCAGGCTGCTGAACAGCCCACCCCCACCAGAGCCTTCCTTCTCACTCAGCACTTTTCGGCTTTCTCCTCCTTAGGGCTTTCCACTTTCTAACACAGCACACGGTTACTAATTCGTTTATTTTCATCCATAGCCCTTTGAAATGATGACAGAAAACTGGTGTTCAGTTATCTTACAGTCGTAATGCAGGAGGTAGCCTTCAAATATTTTTAAAAGAACTACAGGCTTCTGACTCAACTCTTTCATGCCTGTTGCTTGGATGAATGTGGGAGAAATCAGGAGACTTGATATCAAGCCTGTCTTCTCATTCTCGGGAAGCACTTGCCTGGGCGCAGGGCCCAGTGCCCAGAGGCCAGTTTCCCGGTGCACAGCATGCAGCACCCTCACTTCGTGTGCAGTTACGCAGATGTTATAGCTGTGTAGACACAGGTGGCGTAGATAGAGACGTGACGACTTCCGCCAAGCCTTCACCTTGCCATGGCTATTTCTCCTGCAGTCAACTCGCACATTGCAGAGACCTTTATGCTCTTTGCATAGCTCAAATTCTCCTTCACTCATGAAATACGTGGAGTACATGGAATCTAATCTAATTTCATGAATACAGCTTCCAACACTGGGTCTGGGAAATACAAGGAAACATTGAGAATTTGTCTTAAACACACCAGTTTGAACCTAGAAAAAGGGGTAGAAAATACTGTTAGCTCTTTAGGAACATGGGAGCACTTGAAGGAGGAAAAATCCTCAATTAATTGTGTTTTTATTCTACAGCAACTTGCAAAGTGTGGTTATTCTGTTTTAGTGTTTTCCTTCTGTGCTGGGGATGAAAGGCAGGACTCTGTATGTGCTTAGCAAGCACTGTACAAGCTACACACCCAGCTATGTTCCCGGTAACTGAAAATGATGTAACTGCTCATGTTACTAGAAAATTAAAAGGAATTAGAGTTATTTTATCAGAAGGCACTGTTTCTGAAAACACACACACTGCTCTGGCTATTCCTTTTGTGTATAGAGAAACACATTTCCACATTAAGGATGAGGGGAGACAGTTTCGGAATGAATTTAAACTTCGTCTTCTTAACCTCAGTGGCTTAAGCAACCCACTGTCCTTATAAAGTTGCTTTCAGTTTCTAAACTCTACTAATTAAACAATGCATATGTAAATGATACTTTAACATAAAGGTAAAGAATCTAGTCCTATATGCCAGTTAAGCATTCCATGCATAAATACTGAGAATGTAAAGCTGAAACAGATTAAGATAGGCATAAAGATGAGCCTTCGCCCATCTGAATACTGTCTTTATCAAATGATATTAGGGAACACACAGGGATAGCACCGTGTGACAAGGATGGGTAAGGACGGTCCTCTATGCATGGCGTAGAGAAGCCTCAGCAAGGTGGGGAGACATGAATGTTGTTGAAATGACACACAATCCATTGCATTTGTCATGGCAGCCTTGGAAAACTAACTCTTTACTGAAAGATAATATTTATAACATAGCACTTTAAATGTAAACAATAATTTATAAATAAGTAAAAGTAATTATTGGCAATATCCAGAATGTATTCATGTGTAAAATTTCATGAGTACTATAATTAAGATATACATTATGATTCACACAGATATTTATCAGTGTAATACTTTGTTAGTTTTGCTTTCAAATGTAAAGAAAATAGTATTTATCACAAGAAAACATGAAAAAACTCAGTCACACACATTTTATCTTGTACAAAGTAACACTTAACTCAAAATAACCCTTTTGAACCTGCTAGACTACAAAATCCATGCTCATCTTGTATGTAATAAAATATTTTTTATATCAGGCTGAATTACAACAGTCAATCAAAGTCATTAACATTTAATCTTATACTTCTACCCTAATGTAAATAGGGTATAGAAGATAAATTTTTTTTCCAAAACTTCCTTAACTTGTTGCTTCCATATGAGCATAACCTATTATGAGTTCTGGGCTATTGACAGAAAAATCTAAAATGTGTGACATTCCTTTACCTATCTATTGGTAGTAGCATGTAACAATTGCTCAGTACTAGAGGACGTTCCAATATATGCTAGTAGGACATTTTGGTATGAAAGTTTTGCTTTGTGATACATGTGAAGTGGGTATAACACAAACTCTATAGCTTTTGGAGAAAGCGATGATTCAACATATATCATATAAAAATTATTATTAAATAAATTATAAAATATGTTAAAAAAGATGAAATGATGAATTAAAATTATTTCAAGGACTGATCTTCTGGTGAGAAAGTCAAAGGTAGTGGTGAATTATTGCTCCTATCATAACAAAATAGAACGAGAAAGAGAGCAAAGCAGAGAATAAAAAAGACACAAAGTTTAAAAACATTGAGGGCATGTTTATGTATGTGCTATACAACTGTTAATATGACATGTTTTCATTTGCTTTGACAATATTGCTTTCAACTATTTAATAATTGCTTACATGTGCAAGGGGTTTGAGTGAACAAAAAATGACAGTTTTCATTTAGTTTCCTAAAATATCAAAACAGCGCATCCATTCTTTGTTCCACATGTACACACATAAATATATAAATGTGTGCACACCTATATGTATGTGTGCACACATGCAAACACATGGAGCCGTGCCTATATTTATTTCTGCTGATCATTTTAAGTTTTTATATATAGGTTACATGTAAGTTAATTGAATATATATTATTTACTAAATGATTTGAAAATAAGCTACAGATTGATGGACTCTCTATAAACATTTCAAAATATTATTTTATAAATATTCTCACCCAAATTGCAATGATTTAAATCAGAATATCAATAACAATTGAAAATTATTTTCTTATCAATAGCCCTTATTCATCTGTTGCCAGTAGATCCAATAGTGTTCATTATACAACGTGCAAAATGTAGATCAAGCTTTGCATTTGCTTTTCCTTTTCCACTACTGTTCTTTAAAAGGAAAGAGTTCTTCTGTCTTCCTTTATTTTTCCTAATATCGACACTTACAGAACAGTGGTCAGTTGTTCTGTAGCATATGTTTCAAACTGAGGTGTTTAATGATACCTGAAAGTTAGTCTGGTTCTACTCTTCTGACTGGAATACATCATAAAAGCTGTAGTCTTTCACAACTGTATCTTATGGAAAAGCTCATAGGATTGATGTGCTCAGTCAGGGTGATATTAATCTCATTCACATTTTTAAAAGAGGGACCGGGAGGTTTCTCTAACAGATTATTATCTGTTCTCTCTTGTATTTCATTATATCTTTACAGAAAATGCTTTAACCTCATACAAATGTTCATTTACTCTTCAAATTTGACCAAATGCCATTAGTATTTTGAGAATGATTTTCTAAGTGAACTATTGTAATGATGTTTCCAAAGTGATGATATCTTCTTTCCTTAGTTTCTATTGTAAGAAATGGCTTTCCTTTCTCATTATTTCCTTATAGCAAGTTGGGTTCAAAAACTTCTAATTTATTCAAAAGCTTGTAATCCTTTATTTGCTTAAAATTGAAAGAAAGAGCTTCAAACGTTTCCCATGTCCTTTGGTCTGTCACTTTTATTCCATCAGCATTTTGTCATTTGCCAGATCATGCATTCCAGATTCACCTTGGATTTCTGCCCTCACCCTGAATGAAGCCTTTCCCTGGAATTGCATGTATCAACCACAACTTGGACATGGGAACACTAGGTTGCTGTTCTACGCTTAATATGTGAATATGCACATGAAAGTATGTATTATCTATGTTTAAAAGTATGCTTAAATTGAATGCTTATCTGTTTATGCTTGCACAGCATTTACATTTGAAACTATATCTCAACTTGTGCCTACATGCATGTATATTTGAATGTGTTCCTGAATGTGTGTCTGTGTAAACACTGGAGCTCACACGGATACCTCCCATTCCACTTCGACTCATCACATCTTTCCTTTATTCTGTATTTACAGCTTCCATTTCCACAGCAAAAGTCTACACTCCAGTTATTCATAATATGACTATATAATCATTCCATCTTTGAATGGCAAACATGTAGTTTCCATTTCTAAATATGTTTCTTAAAGGAATAAACCTACTGAGTTCAGCAGAATCATTCTGTTTGCCCTGAGGATTTATCATATAAATATCAAGAATTATTTGGTTAATTCTCTTCTATTTACTTCACCCTGACTTGGTTATTTATTGAAATATGATCTCATTTGTTTTCCTTTTATGGAAGTTTGCAATTTTCCATTCCTATGTTTTTGCAAATAAATAAATGTATCCATATAGTTTTAACTGATGCTTAACTATTGGACATATTGTACATACTGTACATATTCATGTGACATAGTTTGACATTTCAGCACATGTGCCATGTGTAAGAATCAGAGCAGGATGATTGGCACATACACCTCACACCTTATATTTATCATTTTTTTGTACAGAACACATTCAAACTATTTTCTACTATGTATTTTGAAACAATTAATCATGACACATATACATTGCTTCTTTATGTGCTGCGTGATACATATTCAGCACTAATAATTTCAAAAGTCAAAATTAAAGCTCGCACTTTTTGAATAACTAAGTAAAGGAAAAGACATTTTTATTGCTTTTACACTCATAAAAGCATGAATTGGAATTAATATATTAATTAGTTAAATAAACAATTTCAGTATGCAATGTAGAATTTAGAATAAATGACATAGAGATTCATACCTTAAGCATTCCATATATCAAAACACTTAATTCTAGAGCTGTTTCCCTAGAGCACGTCAATTACCCAGACAATTTTCTCCTTCGGTATTTTTAACAATAGAAATACTCCATTATTTTGTTCATTCTCATTTAGTATTCGCTCAGAGCATGAAGTGAGTTTTTCCACGTACATTTAAATAATTCAGTGATGTCTCTTTTCTACCGCTCCAGTTCTTGAGCTTTAAGTCTAAATGATTAAAGAAAATCCCACTGAGGAATAAATAATCAAGGAAAATTCTACAGGAGAGAAATGAAGGAGAAACATTACTCAAGTGCGATCAAACTCATGGAGCAGAGCTTTCTAGTCTGAATAATATGAAACCAGCTCCGTGGTTGAGGGATTAAAATGCCGCCGTGCTTCAGAGAGCTCAACTATGACCGATTTGGTGATAGATAATGAAGAGAGAACACAGAAGAGAGCTCTGCCCAGGAAATTAAACAAGTAAACACTCCCCTGTGACAACATGTCTCTCACAAATAACAGTTTAGCTTTGCATGTAGAGAAATTATTCTGTTGTATTTTATGCTGAGCCAAGCTGTATAATTTTCATTGTACAACTGAGCATATGAAACACAATCCAGTTGTATAAATATGCTATTAAATAACAATGGTCTGTTATTATATAATTGTTAACTTATGTCCAGGAAGTACTATACATTGTGGCATTTCACTGCCTTGGGAAAATCAAGACAAATTTTGACAAACATACACCCAGGGTTCTACTGTTGGAATTTTTATCCAGGTATTCACTGGTTAAAGCTCTAAATGGTGTTTCCCTTTAAAAATAAAATGCCAAGTCATTCTTAGAACAAATACTACATTATGATGTTATGTATTCTGTTTTACATATATATTAGTGATAGGTACGATCTTGATAGTAAGTTGTTTGTTAAATAGCTTTTGATTTTCTTTCCCATGATTAGAGAAAAATACAGGTAGCAAGTGAAGACATTCAGACATAGTGGTGTTATAAATAATGGATTAAAGTAATGGGCTTGAGTTCTAGAGGTAAAAACTATTTAAAAAATGTAAGTGCATAATTCCAATCCACTTCTGCATAATATTAACTATGGATAAAATGATGTTGAAAATGCTGTTGATTATTCTCTCAATTCTTCAAACTCTAAAGTAAGATAATAGGGACACCTGATAAACCTAATAATAGCCTCAGTTATTAAGTAAGTAATTTCTGTCTTTGAAACATATCATTAATAAGTAGACACATCTATCAATTTACAAAGTTTTCTGATTTTTTTCCTTTTCATATATATCAAATTTAAATAATATATTTAGCAAAGCCTATTTTAGTAAATAAAAATAAAAATGATGTATTACATCATCAGCAAGAACACAAGATAAAGCTAATGAATAGTTATATCAAATTCTTTACACTCAGAATATATATGTTTTCAAGGACATCAAATTTTTACTCATTTTCAACCTATTATGGTGCAAATATCATCAAATATTTTCAAACACTATTAAGTGTATGAATCTGCAGGTTTCTGATTTGGGGATTATATCCAAAGAAAGAAAATTTAAAATTAGCTCATAAGAGTACACTTAACTGCAATAATTATAGTATTTGTATTAGTAAAAACAACTTAAAGGAACTGTAAAACCACTTGATTTATGAGCACTATCTAATTACTCAGAATTGGCTCACACCATGGGGAATTACACAAAAGGCAAATGATGACTATGCTTTATCAAATTAGTAAATAAATAAATGTGAGCAGGAACATTACTAGATGCCTATGTATACCCAATTCAATTTCATAATCTTAAATAAATTCACAGACTCTTAGCAATTTGTCTTTCCACAGGGACCTGTGGAGCTGCTGAATTTGGCCCCACACAGTAGAGACATAGAACTCAATAGAGCAGATACAGACGCTTGGAGTTTTCTGCTTGTAGTTTTGTCAGTCTGCGGCGCTTAAAAATTAGAACGAAAGAAAATGTACAGCACAGCAAGGGGCGAGTGCTGCGATGTAGGAATACAAGAATGTTTTTAAAGGGTGCATTCAAAAAGCATATTACCCAGTTTGGGCAAGTTGGATTTAAAAAAATGAACTCTTTAGGTGGAAGTTCTCTATGGCAACTTCTTCCAGGTTGTCACAGAAATCTAAATTATGACTCCATCATAAAACATGTGACCCTCATTTTTCATGGAAGGAGGATAAATAAGTGGTCATGTTGGTTGAAGGTTTCTCTATGTCTCTAGATAGATACGATGCATTTTGAGTCTCCAGTTAGAGCATTCTGTTTTTCTCTGCAATCAAGAATGTAGGGAAATTTAGACATTTACCAACACCAACGAGATCCGCACGAAATTGGCATTGGAGTGAAGGTTCAAAGGAAATGAAACCATTTGTACACTACAATGGTAATCCATATCGAGGAGAGTATAAACTCAGGTCACTGAAAGAGGGTACTGCCCAGTAGCAGGAATGAAACATGAAGAGTATTGTGTCTGAATATGTCATTGGGTAGCTTCTGAGGTAAGAGAAGATAAAAACATTCACAAATGAGAAGACATATAGGCGTATACTATTCTAATACTATTCTAAAGTAGTTGAGAGCTCTCTGCCATTTCACTATAGTTCTTACTGATATTGCAGAATATAAATTGCCACATGTTGGCAATCTCCATTCTATGCCCCCAAATGGAATTGATGGACCAGCGCCTTCTAACATGAAACCTAGGCCTGCCCATTAAGACACAGGGACTTCCGTGTGTACAAACTGCCTTCTACAGTTGAGTGGATTACTGATATTAACCTGTCATAAATGAAAGTTGACGCCCATTTTTGATCTACGGAACAAGGAATTAAGTAGGTCCTGTATGATTATTATACCACTTGGTTTCAAGTAATGGGAACAAATTCTAAATATGGGGCCATGGGCTGGCAGTCTTCCATGAAAGCCTGACAGTGAAATAGCTACGTCTTCCACTTTAAAGCAAATTTGCTTTGGTTTGTAGTTTATGAAACGTTTCTGTCATATCACCATTCAATACTCTTTGTCTTTTGTGTCCAGGGAAATGTAACTTTGTACAAAGATGATCAAAATTCAAACTGAATGCTTAAATTTCTTTAAAAAATTATAATAAAACACATTGCCACTAATCTCCCTCAAAATATTCTCCTTTCTGCTAATATGTTTATCCCCTCATTCTTGTGACTCAAGCAATGCTGAAAGCCCTTTTTGACAGTGTTTATAAGGTATGACAAAAATTCCCGAATGTTTCTGCTGAGTACCACCCAACAGAAATGCAGGCTCATAAAAACATTGCAGTAAAAATTCAGATCTATTCAAGATCGAAGGATACCGTGACCACACAACTAAAAAAATAATGAAAGAAGACTTCCGGAATCACTGCATAACTTGGCCAGATGGATGCGATAAAAGTGCTTGAAGTAAGGAGGACCACTTTGCGGGGGCGTAGCGGCCACGTTTCCTTCATATAATTAAGCATTCAGCGCATTTTTCCAGCATGCCTTATAAGTACTCTTTTCTCTCCGAGACCCAGTAACAAGTTCCTTTCGCTTCAGGCACTCTGTGTAGGTTCCATTCTAGTCCACTGTCCATTTATGGCTATATGTTTCTGATTTATAATTTCCAGGTCAGAAGTTCCACTTCTACAAACTTTTCAGTACGTTTACACAAATTTCTTTCAGAGGGATTGTTATAGGATATTCCAAGCTGAGATAAGGTTTAGCTGAGGAAAGTACCAAAGTAATATGTGAGACACATCACTTTGACAATAAGAAAGTTGAATAATTGGAAAGTGAATGTGGAGGTTGTTTTTATTTCATATTCGTTCTGTCATGATTTACTGTTTTCTTTTTTTTGTTTTTTTGAGACAAGGTCTCACTATGCAGTTCCGGCTGGCCTTGATCTCACTTTTTAGCTCAGGCTGGCCTCAAAGTTGCAGCGACCCTCCTGCCTCAGCCTCCCTAGTGCTGGGATTATAGATGTGTGCCACTATGCCCGCCTTCTGTCATCATTTTCCACAAGCAGCATGAAACAGTGTTTAATCATATGTGATTAGGCTTCATAATTCTTAAATTTGAATCTCTGCTCCAAATTTACTCCCAGTATAGTTCCACAGTTAACTCAGTAGTAATGTTTCCTGAATGTATTTTGTATAACACTAGCCCTAACTTCAAAAATTTATGGTGCCAATTAATCGGAATAATATACCTAATGACTTAGTGGAACAGCTGTCCAAACTTTAAGCTGGAAGATACTATTATTTCACATTTTTGAAAAAATGAAATGAATAACTAATAAAATAAAAATGTCAATAATTCATAGAATAATCCACCTTTTAAATTTTACATTTTTCCAGCAAAGTAATGGGAAGGCTTCACTCAAAAATAATTTTTAAAAAATTCTGATATTCTGATTCACTATAAAATCAATTAACATACATTACTTTGAGGATATCTTCACATAAAATCATCTATGTTTACATGATTTTCATAGCACAGCCAAATTTAAATGTGCTGTTTGATTTTGTGCCAAAGGAGAACACACGTCGTGCAGCTTTTAGCAAAACTCTCAAACTGATTGTGGGACTACAAGAAGGTGGTAGAGACCCACAGCACTGCTTGGTAAATGCTGTCATCTTTGTAGAGAAAATAATTCATTCTAATAAATCAATGATCCCTTTCCACCAGCCACTCTCTCTCTACAGAGACAGGACAAAAATGTAGATGGTAGCATTTTGACTGTGTTAAAATTTTGCAGTTTGCTTTGATAACATGCTTAAAATTAACCTTATGAGTTTAATTCATGACTTGGAAGATGTTGGTATGATTATTCATAAAACAAAAAAGCAACACTTAGACAGGTAACTTTGAATTTCTGCATGTATATTCAATGGCATCAATATAAAGAGAAATGAAAATAATATAAGTAGTCTAAATTTCTATATTTTAATTTTAAACAACATATATTCAAATGAGATACTACACAAAGTTTTGAAGTAATGAAAGCATTTCCAAAACTAAATTGGTAGATTCACATGTTAACCATTCAGAAAAATGTATTGTTTCTCTAGAAGCCAAATAATCATTTTTCAAAATTTGAATGTTAAGAACAAATTGTTAATAAAGACGTTTATTTTGCTAAGTCCATGTTTATATTCAAGCTGATGTCATCTTAGGCATGAAAGCATTAATAAATGTGATGTCTTAAGCTTCAAGTCACTCTATGACATCTGACAGATTTCCAGTGAAATCAAAGATCTGTTTCATGGATTACACCACTCTGCTATGCATAAAATTTCATACTTTATTTTAGTCTTGCTATTGACGTGCTACTTTAGACTTTGGGCGGTTATCTCACCATGCAGTGTCTTTATCCTCAAAGGGAAAAAAGCACTTTGACGAATTCTCAACTGATGTAGCTGAATTCAAAAGAGCTCTATGAAGTGTCCCACAGCAAACTCAGTCAGCAATAAAGAAACTATAAGGCCGTGCTGACTCACAACATCTAGCATTGAGCCCCTCTATGTTCATATTCACATTTTATATGAATTTATATTGTTGTTCCTTTCTGCACGTACTTTTTCATTCCATGATTCCCTTTTTTGTTCCTTTGATTCTCTGTTTACAATTTTAGTGTTTTTGCTTAAACAAACATAAAAGTTGTGAATAAACAGTTTCATTTCTTCTTTTCTAATCTATAGATATACACATTCTTTTTTTACCTGAGTCCTATTAAATGATTTAAACTTCCATTTGGAGGTTGAATAGAGAGCGTACACTTGGCTTGTTCCTCATAAAGGAATAAACATTGTCTCATTAATATCAAGGTTTTTATGATATTCTTTGTCACATTAAAGATGTTCTGATAGATTTCTCAGTGTTTTTTGATGTTCACAGTCACTTGATATTTTAACCTGATTAGTGTTAGATTTTGTTAAGTATGTTTATCATTTATGACCTAATGTACTTTTTTCTTCTTAGCCAAGTGAATTATATTGTTTGATTACGTTAAATTTTTAACAAGCCATGTATGGTTTGATATAATTTTATGCATTTTTGGCTCAATTACTAATATTTTCTAAGGATTTTTCCTTTTATTTATAAAACAGATGTCTTTAGTTTCTCTTTGTTATAATGCCTTTGTCTTGTTTTAATATTAGGGCCATAGTGGCCCTGTAAAAAGATGTAAGAAGTTTTTCCCTCTGTTATTATTGTGGGAGGAGACAAAAATATTTACATTTGTTTCTTATTTAAATTTGTGTATATTTCACAAGCAAAATCATATGGGATTTCTGCTTTTTGTGTGTAAGGTTACTACTTATTTATTTGGTTTATTGGTGACATTCTGGTTATTTCCTCTATTTTGTGTGAGATTTTCTAGTTCTGTCATTTAATATATTGGTCTCTTTCACCTGAGTTATAAACGTGTGAATTTATCCCACTTCGCAATCACTCGTTGTGAACATTTCACGACCGTCGGTCAGTAGCAGCTGTCCCGCGTCTGGTGGTGTAATTTGTACCCTAGCTCCTTTTGCCTTCGCTGGTCGTCCAGGATTTCGTCTTTGTAGCTGTTCGTTCCAAATAAGCAGCTATGATTTCCCAGGTTCGCTAAGCTGTTTGCAATAGCATCGGTTTTCACTTTAGCAGCCATTTATTTTCTTCTTAGAAAAATGGCCTTTCTTTTCCTCTGCTTTCTAAGGTACATGTTATGTTGTTCATTTTAAAAGGGTGTGCAGTCTGTTGAACACGCATTTAACCCTCCCTGCGTGTAGGTTTTCCTGGGTCGCTCAACCTGGATATGCTGCGTCTTCACTTTTATTCCGTCTTAAAGTCTTTAAAATTTCCCTTTAGATTTGAACATTCAATTTCAAAGTATAAATGTTAGTTGTATTTTCAGATTCCCAGGGATTTTCAAGTCACCTGTGTGTCACTTGTGTGTGGTTTAATTCCTTTCTTCTGAGCCCATATGTACATGACTTTTTCTTCTAAATTTGCCCACATGTGTGGTACAGCCTGGAAAGTAGCCACGCGTCGGTTTACTGGGCATGTTCGTCTGTCCTTGCTTCACGTGTTGCCGTAGCTCGTAGCTAGATGTCCCCCGAAGCCTCAGGTGGTCATAGGCGGGGTTTTCTGAGGTGCCCGGATCTAGGGTGTGTGATGCTGGGATCAAGGATGTGATCCTGGGATTGATTCATGGTGGGATGCTAGGATTAGGGATGTGACAGGGAGAGCCCGGATTAAACAGATGGAAAGAGGGAAGTTGTTGCTTGTCACTACATCATTGCTTGCTGCGTTCTGCCTGCCCTGCTCTGCCGCTTGCGCCATGGCACCTTACCTTGGAGCCAGCCAACTTGGAATTCAAACCTCTGCAAACTGAGCTGCAATCCCTGGGAGTTTTCCGCCTTCGACTTGGGGTGCTGAGTATTTTGTCTCAGCAATAGGAAAAGTAACTAAGACTTCTAGTGTCCTATAAATATACATTTTTCAGGTTGACTCAGAGTTCTGTCAAAGATATCAATATTTTTCATTAAAATTTTCTGTGTGCTTAATCTGTAAAGCAAAAACAAGGTGTTAAAAGTCTTCACAGATCAAAAATGCAGATTTATTTCTCATTTAATTTCTTCTAGTTTTGCAACATGCCCATTGACTCTGCTGTCAAATACACGCTTATTTTGGTTATGATTTCAGAGAACTGAGTTTTTCTTTTACATTTAGCCGTGGCCCTCTTCTTCCTAATAATAGCCTCTGAATTATAATTGCATCTTTCTGAAATTAATTAGGGTAGCCCAGCTTTCTTTGGATTATGTTCACTTGGAAAAATTTTCTTATTCTTTAAAGAATTTATAATCTTTTATATTGAAAGATAACTCTTTGCAAACTTTATAATTCATATTAATTTATCTGATGATTATATTTTAATTAATACATAGAGAACTGTCACAATTAAAGCATTATTGATGAGTTGAATTCAAAGAATCTGAGTTTTACTTCCTTTCGTTTGCTTCTTTCTTGTACTTTCTGTCATTTGAACTGAAAATTGACTTGATTCTATCACATTTTCTCTCATATTGACTTTCAAAATGATTCAGATTTCTGTAAAGTTTCCTGCATACATTTTAACCAATTGAGCCCCCTCATGAGCACTGTCTCCCGCGTGGTGTAACTGACCTTCTGTGGAGTCAGGTCCCTCTTTGCATCCTGAGGAATGCATTTTATGTTTTCTATATCGGAGCCTCATCCTACAGTTTGTTATTATGGTTACTGTTAAAGAGTACCACTTATCCGTTCAGCAAATAACAAGAAAAATTTGCCTCTACAGATTTCTTCTCTCTTTTCCTGTAGTTTCGTAGACCTACATTTTCATCCTATGTAATTTTCCTTCTCACTGAAGAAACTTGAACATACCTTAGAGGGTTGGATTTTGAGGGTTTCTCATTGATTCTCTTTAACTGCAGGAGTAAATCTATATTTGTTCTTCATTTGAAGTAAAATTTTGCTGGTTTTAAAATTCTAGCAATATTTTTAGATGATACCAAAAATTGTGTATATTAATGGGATACCATATGTGGTTCAGGATGCTATGCATATTTATAATGTTTAAATCAAGTGAAATATATTTACCTCCTCAAAGTTTCTCATTTCATTTTTATAAAACCTTTCAAAATTTTTTCTTTTGGTATCTTGAAATCTACAGTACATACGTTTCATCTTGTCAGTCTTTCAAATATTCACACCAGGTTCCTTTGTTTTGTGTGGTCCCTTGCAATTCTCTTTGTTACTGTGTTATAGTTACGAATTTCCCCCCCTGAGACTCCCTCAATATTTTTATTGGTTTTTGCTTTCCTTTCATTTGAATGTGATTTGCAACAAATCCTTCACATTTCTTCTTGCTTGATGTGCCCTTAGCTTCCTCAATATGTCTTAAAACTATAACCATCTCTTGTTAATTAATTAATTAATTTATTATTTATTTATTTTTGGCGCCGCAGTAGTATACTAGTAAGACAAGGCAAAGGAGAGGCTGTAGTCTCGCTAATCCTCAAGGCTTTATGAGTCTGCATCCCATAATCTAGCCTCAAAATTGTTTCAAAGTGGTATGTTTTTCCTTGTCTTCTCTCCTCTGTATATAAATATCCAAATATGTTTTCCTGAAGTCATGACATTTGTGACTATGAAACTGAGAGAGTCCATGAAGCTGGAATCAAAGATCACAGCACTGTTCACTAACGTCACAGAAAGATACAGTAAACAATGTTTTTTGTCTTGTTGCTGTTTTATTTCCTTGTGTTTTTTTTTTGCTACAGTGAGACTTTCAAGGAGCAGTTTCTAGGCCTGCTTTACGATAGCTTCCCTTTCTGTTACCCGGAACAAGGAGAGATTTTCTTGAATTTTCAGTGTGAGGGCAGGATGGGGTTCTTATCAATAAAATCATATAAATATATATATGTAATATGTATCATAAAACCACACACACACACACACACACACACACACACACACATATATATATACTTCTAAATATACAACTCTGCATTATTCTCATTTATACCAGACACCACCATAGCTCCAAAAGTTTAGTAACACTATCTGTGACTTTCTCCAGCATGTAATGGCTCTAAAATATTTCAGTTTAAAAAATCTCATCTGCGTCACCCTGCTGTGCACATCTCTCCAGATCTTAGGGTAGTAGTGTCTCTTAGGTTTTCAAAGCTCTGATGTTTGCAAGAATAATTGCTGTTTTCAGTTTATGGAGTTCAACATTTTTTGGTAAGAACAAAATTAATTTCCAACTCCTTTAAGTCTCAAAAGTGAAAGGAGAACTTCAATAACTTTAATTTTAAACATACTTTTAGTTTAACATTAATTTAAAAAATAATACAGAGAACTCATATAACATTTCCTTCTTCCAGTGCATATGTTTTATTTAATGATACTACATGTAACCAAGAAATGTACACTGGGGCAATTTGAGTTAGCACCATTGCTGTTATCAGATTTCAACAATTTTATCTTAGCTCACTTTTTCTTTTTCTTTGTATTTTAGTATTATTATATAACTTTTGATGACACATATAGATTCAACAATAAGGATGCAGAAATTCTACCAGGACAAAGAAATCTCCCGTGCAACAATTAGAAAGCCATTTCCTCCGGTCACTATTATGTTAGATATTATTTGAATTAATTGTAATCTTAATAATGCCTGGGTGTAATCTGTAACCCACTTTAAATTTTAGTTCTACCAATGATGAGTGCAGTTCATGTCCATTTGCACATGCAGGTATAATTTTACCTTATAAAGCAACCAATTAATCTTAAACTTTAGTCCCAGGAACATACACCTATTCTGACTATCTATCTATCTATCTAATATATCATAGATCTAGTATACTACTTACTGAACTAAATAGGCTATATATTATGTTTCTTTTTTTGTTTGTTTTTGTTTGAGATAGGGTCTCTCTATGGAGTGCAAGCTGGCCTTGAACTCACAGAAATCCACCTGCCTCAGCCTATGAGTGCTGGAATAACAGGTGTGTGCCACCATACCTGGTTAGCATGTTTCTTATTAAACATTCATTTTGTTTAAATAGGAAATTAGATTTGCTACTTCAAGTCATCTTTTCTCTCCTGTACTTACTTTGAATTTTATGGAATATATATGTCCATTTTCACTTGTTTCTGATTAAGTATTACTTTTAACAGTGGCAGATTACTACAATGTTATTATTCTAGAAATAAATTTTATTTTATTTCTGTGATTATATGTGGTTATTTACTCTGTCATCCTAATTTAGGGTCACTAACAGCAAGAAAACACACATACACACATGGGCACTTCTTCCATTTTAGCATTACCCAATAAGAACTTGTATTTACTTAAAATATTATAACTTAATCTTTTATTGTTTCAATAAGTTACTAAGAATTCTTTTATAATGAACATTTGTAAACATCTTTTATCTTGATATTTCAAACTAATTCAACTCTAAATATTTGAAATCTAAATAATAATACTAAATAATATTATATTTTGAGTGAGGCAAGGTACTTAGAGCAATTAGAGTTATCAGCACTTCAAAGCAACTATTTGGAAAATAGAGGAGACCTGAGGTGCTAGTTCATCTGGGTGTTAATGGATATGTTGGTTTCAAAGAGGAATTAGTGTTTGCATTTGAAGCTAATTAAGGAACGGTGGCTAAATGTCACAGCTGTTGTTAATAAAGCATATGGTTTTAAGACTTAATCTTGCACAGATCTGGCATATTTAACCAGTATCTGCTTATATTTGGATCCGGGAAGATTTCATCTTCTGTGGTTTATTGGAATTCCGCATCTCTGGCTGGATTTTAAGCATGGGTCTTTGAAATAATTTTGTGGGAGCTTGTAGGGGATTGTGATTAAATACCATGTAGAGTATTTGTTTCTTAAATTGTGTGATGTTAAGGAATATTGTAGGAATTAAATATTTCATAAATGAACAGTTTGGGGGGGAAATAATTTGAGAGTTTTAAAAGTAAACAGTAAAAGTGTCAATTCTTTTTTTATTTTATGGAAAAAAGAAAAATAACCTTTTATAACAAAATAATAGGAGAATAACAATAATTAATACTTTGCATAGTGTTATCTTTAATTATTTGGAATACAAAATATGAGCATTAAAATTTCTCCAATTGCTATTAACACAAACCTTCCTTTTCAATGAACTGAAAAAAGTGTTGATTCTTCATAAATATTTTTTAACTTTCTCTATCTATGCATATTTGTTTCCAAATCTATGAGAATCAATTACATAAATCACTACATAAGACACATAATATTTCAACTGGAAAATATAAATGTTATAGAATTTTTTTCTGAAAATTTTAATTGAAGTTCAACTCTTTAGAAGAGTATAATTCTGTTTATTTTTGAACAACTTATTTCTACTTGTTAGAAAATAACTTGCCCTGTTTTTATTTCTGTAACCTAGAAAGTTAAAACAAAACATAAATTACAATCCTCTATTTGACCTCTTTTCACATCTAATTTGAGAGCTTTGTTTCTGTGGAGATAACAGTCTCCATGGTTACTAGCTACAGAGACATTCAAAATGTTTTAACTATATTACAGAGACCCATGAGGTTGTTACTTTGCATTTCAGCAAGCAAAAGGATTCACCCTCTCACACTGAACCACCAAAATAATAATTTTTAACACAAAATGCACTGTGATGTCTATAATATATCATTGGTTTATAAATGTATGTATCTACAGGCGATTATATAGGGAGGGAAGCTGTATCCAAAGTTGTAATTTGTCAAAGTAAATGTTAATGGGTTTACTTGAGTACTAATGTTTGGCCAGATCAATATCACTGTGCTATTCAGTAATTAGAGACATTGTTTTCTGAAGGGGATTCATCTTGTTAATCTAGAAGTATCACTAAAAGAAATCAAGAATAATTTTACAAAGATTAAACATCTATACAAACAGAACTCTGACTAAAATGAATACAACTTCAAGTTTCCTGTTAGGAATTTTTGAATTACGTGTGGGGGGGGGTGGAAAACGGCACATAAAGTGTTACATACTCTAACATTAGAACCAGTGCAGGGGCCATAAGATTTTTCTTAAAGTCGTCTATTCTTGAACATATTAATCCTGTATGCATAATTTTATGCTATATTAATACATAAATGGTGATGTTACAGCTTTTTGATAGTCACAGATTAAGGACTTTTCCTAGTAATATTAAAATATTTGATCATTCAAGATAATAAGAACCCTGTGAGTAATTAAGAGGTTTAAAATATAACTTTTATGCTCCTTCTGTATATTTGAATTGAGGAATTTTGAACATTTGGCATTACTAGTAACAAAATACTCAATTTTCAGGCATTTTTTCAGTCTGGTATTTTAGTCCACTCCTGAGCCGACTACGCCCTGTCTGTGTATCACAGGGGCAGACGCCGCGACAGCTGAGAGGAGCCGTGCGCGGCAGTAATCCTCGAGAGTGCTGGCATTTTGCTTGAGAAGATTTATTCTTTGCTCTGTTTCACCCGTGCTCAACATCAGTCATGCTAATGCCAGGGCTTTGTGTCACATGCTTACAAAACATTTTCCTTCTTAGCATTTACCGTTGCAGTCCTCAAGATGGTTCCCGCTTTTATTCCTTCCCTTCTCAAGTGGACAAAACCATATTTCAATATGTATTTGTTTCATATGGAAATGTCACGGGTTTGTTTTAAATTAATTGGGCCATTCAATTTTGTAATATTGTAAACAGAAAAACACAAATGAATAAAGTAAATCGGGAAAATCGTTGAACTTCCTGAAAATCGCTGTGACGTTTCTGTTGGTGCCCGTTTCTTTCTTTCAGTGTAGCAACATGAAAGTCAATATCTGACTTGCATATTTATATGGAAGCATTAAATAACTACTAATAGTGGTACCTATAAGAGTACTAATTAATTTAGAAATTATCTTTAATTAAAATTATATTAAAATTCAAAACGATTACGCTTTAAAACATGCAAGTGGATATTCATTCTGACACCATTTTGAGTACTCCCACAACTATTTTTATGAGGCGTTTAGTGTGTATTTAAAGCGGGCTGCTTCATTGTCCCTATTAACTTATATTTTTATTTTTTTATTTTTTTAATTTTTTTAATTTTTTTATTTTAGAAACATAAAAGTACAAAAACATATTGACAAACAGACACCAATTATCATAAAAGATAGTACAATCACAACTAATCTATAGACAAGGTGATATGGTCTCAACAGTGGTTATTGCTTTATCCATTGATATCTTCGAATTGTAAATGTATGAACCCATATACAGACATGCAAATTTAGTCAGACAGTTA